>CM054179.1:29887616-30165116 GCA_028829895.1 Sinotaia quadrata | reverse complement strand
TATTGTTTGTTCTCAACACAGTCAAGTATGTCAAAATAGTATTATACAATACGTAAAATATTTAACACAATGCAGAATAATATTTCATTTCGATAATATTACGTGTGCTTTCAAAATACGGGAAAATAAGAGAATTTTCTCACCAGACGTAAATGCAAAAGTTGTGTCTTTTAATTTGGATTAGTAATATTGGAAACTATACTGTACGTAGTTAGCCTTAATTCCTTAATTAATTAATTAGTTATCCTTAATTCGAACTGAAAGAGCCATTCGGTGTATCTCGAAATCACATGTTGACTCCATCCATTGAATAATTATTCTGCATACTATGATTTCCGCCATTAATCTACTTCCTTCTTGACTCCCTGACCATCATTTGGTTCTTGTTCCCATCTAAATCCAGTCCGTCACGTTTCGAATTAATGTTCAACTCTAGCCACCGGGTTCCCTTAACACTTCAACATTTAATTCTAAGTCTCCGGATGAAATGGTAAATCACGAATTATAAATGGTTACCTTACCTCCTTCAGTAAATGACCGTACGTCTAAAGTCTAACAACAGACTTTCACATTTCTTGGAATTTACACATTCATCATCCGGTATAATTATAATCTCGAGAACAACTTCACTGGGAAAGATTCTACTCACTGCCACTGACTAATCCACAGTAAGCCTGACAATATATACATACACACAATCATTTCACAAAACACTACAGGTAATAAAACAAAAAGCTATATATAAGAAAAAAACAAAAACAAACTCCTAACATATCAGAGTGAAATATATTTATATATTTTTCCATTTTGTACTTTAAAAATATTTTTACGTTTGATTTCTTATCTTTCACTAGTACTGGTTTGTTTGTGAGCGCTTTATTCACTATTGTTGTTAAATCTATTTTCATAAATATTTACTCACATACATTTTTCTTGATCGTACAGTTTTTAGTAAGAATATAACCAACACTAAGTTCAGTAGCAAATAACGATTGCCGTTCACTCGACTCCTTTCTTTTAAGAATAACGAATCTAATCATTACTCTGTATTTGTGTCTCTTAGTACATGTATTTATACTAATGACTATGTGCAAATGAAGTTTTGTAATGATTTCATTAAAGAATTCTTTATGTCAGTACGTAAAATTTTCTTTTTCAAAAATCACTTTGTCGATAAAATATTATCATCAGTAGTACTCTAAAATAGGCAACAGATATAATATTATTGGTTCGTGTATATTCGTGCGCATGTGCGTGTGCGTGTGCGAAACAATTCGCATGGTAATGTGTGTGTTGATTTAATTGTCCTAAAATCATACGACGCATAATATTGTGCAGAGTCCTTATTTATGACAGTTCTAATAAAACACATCATTCATTACTTTATCAAAAGCTTCCACAGTAACTATGCTTTTTCTTCCATTTTATTTTGATGACGAAATTTGTTGTTTGCCTATCACTTGTCATAAAATTGGCGTTTGCACTTTTATGACTAAACACTATAATATTCTAGTTTAGAAAAGCTAATGTAAAATGTTATTAATATTAACAATTTTTTCCTCGACTGTGTGTGACTAGATAAACGACGAATATATGTTGATTATATTATCTGTATTTCGTGGATAAAGAAAAGATATCGAGAATTACAGATTACCTTCTATTTATATTTCCATTAACGAGATAACTGTGATTAAAGCTTTTCTTGTAATTATTCAAATGAAACTCTTTCTTCATGCTAAACAAGACTTTATTTGCAAATAACAGAAATGTTAAGAAAGTGAAAAGACATCGGATGATTAAATACACTAAGATAATATTCATTGATGTTTTAATTAATTATTTTCTTAAAGTATTAAAATCTGTGCGCTTTTAAAACTTTGATATAATAAGCATATACTACAGATACACTGTACATAACCTTGTATAATATTTATTTAACTTATTTTGCCTTAAGAAACCTAATTTATTGGATATATTATGTTTTGCTTGTTATTTTTTATTTTTATTTTTTGTATTGATTTTCGCTTCTAACATTTGCGTAGATGAATGACTGAAGTAAACTATTTGTGCTGGTTTTTTTTTTAAAAAAAAAAAAAATCTTTACAGATATTTGATTGAAGTTTTGTGTTTATGTTTTTTAAAAAATAACTCTATAATTATATCTGATTGAAGTAATGCTTTTTTGCTGCTTTTTAAACATCTAAATAGATTCGATCGAAGAAATGTGTTTGTCCAATTTTTTCCAAACATCTCTATAAATGTCTGATTTATTTAATATATGTTTTTTTAATCTTTAGCTTTCGTAGATTCTCCCTTAAGTACTACGTTTGTTGATGCTTGCTGCATATGACTTACACATTGCACTCGTAATGTATGTTTACGTTCTGTTTTAGGTTATGTACTGTTTTGGATTACGTACTTATGTACTGTTTTATATTACGTTCTGTTTTAGATTACATACTTACATACTGTTTTAGATTACGTACTTATGTACTGTTTAGATTATGTACTTAAATACTGTTTTGGAATACGTACTTATGTACTGTTTTAGATTACATACTGTTTTAGATTAATTACTTATGCTCTGTTTTAGATTATGTACTTACGTACTGTTTGGATTATGTATTTATGTACTGTTTGAGGCTACGTACTTATGTACTGTTTTAGATTATGTACTTACATTCTGATTTAGATTATATTCTGTTTTAGATTATGTACTGTTTAATATTACGTACTTTTTTTTTAGATTACGCACTGTTGTAGATTACGTTCTGTTTCAGATTACGTTGTTTTAGATTACATTCTGTTTTAGATTATGCACTGTTTTATAATACGTACTGTTTTAGATTATGTACTGTTTTGGATGTTTGGTATACCTATTGTATTTGTGGATGTCTTACTTAATTCTGTGTTTTTGAATGTTTGACTTTCATTTTTAATTTGTTCATGCTTTGTGTATTGATGTATTCTTTTTATTTAAATGCTTAAGTACTACGGTTTTAGATGTCTAGAATACATACTGCTTTTATAGAGGTTTGGCTAACATATTGTATTCGTGGGTGCATGGCTATGTACTGAGATGGTGTACGGATGATTTGTTTTGAGAGGACTGATACTGGTACTCATTGAGGAAGAAAATGGCAAATAGCGTATCTCTAGTATAAAATCATTATTAAACTTTGCGTTTTCAATGCTCCTCAACTTGTTGGACATATTAGTGATTTTGTAAGAGTGTACAGATTCGTTGGCTTATTTTCCTAAATAGAATGAGTTAGTGTTTGGTGTATGTGATTTTGATTATATTTTGTTGGGTACAGTAGTGATTGCTTTGTGAATAGCAGGTGTAGTATGTTTGTTTTTTCACTGATGATCTTTCTTTCTTCTTTATAATTGTTAAATTATAACAGAAAGTGTTTAATTGTATTGTCTGTTTTACCGTGAGTGCATGATTTTGGTTTATGGTTTGGTTTGTGTGTGAATCTTGTGGAATTGTACCTTAGTCTATGAATAGCTCTATTGTGGGTTATGTTAGTTCATTGGGGATGAATTGAAGTAGGGGTCTCTCTTTGTATAATTGTTTAATTAGTGCATGTATTTCTGATGTGTGTGTTAGTGTATTTAGAAACATTCCATGTGTGCTGCCGTATTTTGCTCCCCTCTCTGGTGTTTCGTTCCCTGTTATGTTTGTGTGACTAGGGATCCATTGTGGTGTTGTTTTTATATCTTTTTTTCCAGTGTGGTTATGTATTTATATATTTGGTTGGTGATTTGTGTTCTTGAGGTTTGGAAAGGGTTTGTTAGTTAGTGATGTTAGTGAGTTTGTGAGTATGAGTATTTGTGTTTTATTGGGTGGGGTGTTTTTTGCTAACGTTAATGCTTTTTTTTAATTGCTATTAATTCTGCTGTTAGGATTGAGTGTATTCACTTTGTAAGTATGTGTACTAGTGGGTGTATACCGGATACTATTTTGCTGCGCCATTTAAGCAGTGATTACTGTTTTATTGTCATTGTAGTAGAGTATGCTATTTTGCTAAGTCATAAAATAGTGCATACTTTCATCTTTGTAGTGAATAATATTTTATTACATATTCATAGCTGTGCATTATGTATTTTTAAATACGTCATCAAAAGCAGTATAATTTTATTACATCATGAAAGTGGTGTATATTACATATTACTCATTTAGGTATTCCTTTTTTATATTACATCATCTAAGTAGTGCATACTACCATATCACTATATCATATGCATATAGTACATTAAATTTATATAACACTTATCATTATTATACAGTACTGTAATATGACAATATACTTACTCATATTTATACAGCAGTGAATGCAAATAACGTTCACCCATATTTATACAGTTAAATGAATGCAAACAACGCTTACCCCATATTTGTATAACACTTACCCATATTTATATAGTGCAGTGAATGCAAATAACACTTACCTATATTTATACAGTTAAATGAATGCAAATAACAGTTATTTACAGTGAATCTGAGTCTCGATGGAGACATTTGAATAACTGAAGACTCTGGGATAATAATGACAGAGTGATATTTAATTTCAATCATCAAAAGAAACAGTACTTTACCGATTACGATTAATGAAAATGCAAAAAAAATTTAATAACTGGAACTTCAGTTTTATCATCGGCGCTAAGCAAAAGTGATAGACACTGGTAAAACATTAACTTCATGTCAATAAATCCTCTAAATTTTATATTTCATAACTGGCGTTTACTTCCAATAATGTAAATCTGGGTAAGTGTTCTGTCAACTTACTGTACAGTAAAAATAAGTGTAAGTGTTATTTTAATTTACTGTATTGTATAAATAAGTGTAAGTGTTATTTTAATTTACTGTATTGTATAAATAAGTGTAAGTGTTATTTTAATTTACTCTATTGTATAAATAAGTGTAAGTGTTATTTTAATTTACTCTATTGTATAAATAAGTGTAAGTGTTATAATAGTCACTGCTAGGTAAAAAGCAAATGATGTGTTAATCTTGAATGTAGACATCCCATACTTAATGAAGATTTGTAATAAACTGATACAAGTACTCATAACATTGAATTCTTTTATCAAACAGGCCCCAAAGCAGCAAATAGAGATCGATGGTTGCCATTTACTCGGGTTATGATGGTTGAAATGTTCAATAGCACCCTTAATGTATCCATGGAAACACCAATCGACAAATCAAACGGAATACCCTTAGAGTCCCTTTTTTTCTTCCAGATAAGCAAATGGTTATGGAGAATATATCCTCCCATTCTCTTGCTATTCGGATCCTTTGGCAATATCATGTTAGTCATAGTCGTCTACCGGATGCGGTGTAGACAATCGTCCATGAATGTGTACCTCGTGGCCTTGGCCTTGTCGGACACGGGTATTCTGTATACAGGACTCATCACAACGTGGTCGCGCGAAGTTTTTGACTTCAAGATTCTCGTTACGCACAAGCTGATATGCGTGATTGGTTTCTGGTTAATGTATTCAACGGGCATACTTTCGCCTTCACTTCTGGTTGCCATGACGACACATCGAACTCTCTCGATTATCTGGCCACATCGCATTAAAGTCTGGTGCACGCCTAGAACATCGAAAACGGTTGTCGTCGTCTTGTCAATGCTCGTCCTCGTTCTTCACCTTCACATTCCATTTAACGTCGGTGTCGTCGTCTACTACAACTCCATCTACTGCTCTTCAGTGTCGTCAGGATATCGTGACTTCTTGTTGAACAAGTGGTCCTGGGTTGATATTAATCTATCTTCTATCGTGCCGTTCTTTCTGCTGCTCGTGAATAACAGTATCTTAGTTTGGACGCTCGGCGTTTCAGTGTTTCGTCTCAAGGTCAAACTGTCTTCGAACGGCAATGAGCTGTCGAAAGCTCGCCAGAAAGCAACTACTTCCATCACCGTCACTGTGTTGATGGTTTCGTTTGCATTTTTAGTGCTCTGTCTGCCATACTCTATCTACCTGCTGGCAGTGCCCTACAACGAAGGGGAGAGAGGGGGGTTTGGTTCCCAGCGGCTAGCGTTAGATATATTGATAAGCACGATAGTGAAATTTCTGTGGTATTCCAATAGTACACTCACCTTCTACGTATATTGTCTCACTGGAACAAAGTTCAGGAATCAGTTCAAAAATATTTTTTATTTTATTTATAATTATTTCCACACCGACGTTTCCGTTACAACAAATACTGCCATTCAGTAGTGTAATTTTCTGATACATACGCTACTTTTGGCATATGATAGATTAAGATACTGTTTTCCTTCTTTTTATAACCTTGACCGATATGCTTGCATGCTCACGGCTGCATTCATGTATTATAATTAAAACACGGCTTCAGAATGTGTATGTGAAATCAACGAAATATATCAATATATAAAAATAAGTTATACTAAGGAATTTGATTGTGTAATAGGTAACGTGTACATTATTTTTGAAAAAAGACAGTACATACAGTTAAGTGCAACACTCAAAGGAATTACTTACTTACGTTTTAAACACTTCATTATTGTAAAGGAACAAACGTTTCAAACACTTCATTATTGTAAAGGAACAAACGTTTTAAGAACGTCATTATTATAAAAGAACAAACGTTTTAAACACTTTATTACTGTAAAGGAACAAACGTTTTAAACACTTCTTTATTGTAAAGGAACAAACGTTTTAAAAACTTCATTATTATAAAGGAACAAACGTTTCAAACACTTCATTATTGTAAAGGAACAGACATTTTAAACAATTCATTGTTATAAAGGAACAATGACGTTATAATTTAATTTAGCAAGAAAAGCATCGAAGGAATATTTATATGATATAAAGGTTTGACTAAGACATTACTGAAGAAAGATTATTTAAAGTAATACATTTGCTACACCTCTGTATATTTGTCTACATCTTTGTACATTTTGCAGCACCTATGTACATTTTGCTACATCTCCTTACATTTGTCTACATCTTTGTACATTTTGCAACACCTACATACATTTTGCTACATCTCTATACATTTGTCTACATCTTTGCACATTTTACAAAACCTATATACATTTGTCTACATCTTTGTACATTTTGCAACACCTATATACATTTTGCTACATCTCTGTACATTTGTCTACATCTTTGTACATTTAGCTACATTTCTGTACATTTGTCTACATCTCTGTACATTTTGCAAAACCTATGTACATTTTGCTACATGTCTGTACATGTATCTACATCTTTGTACATTTTGCAACACCTATATACATTTTGCTACATCTCTGTACATTTGTCTACATCTTTGCGCATTTTGCAACACTTATGTACATTTTGCTACATATCTGTACATTTCTCTACATCTTTGTACATTTTGCAACACCTATATACATTTTTCTATATCTCTGTACATTTGTCTACATCTTTGTACATGTTGCAACACCTATATACATTTTGCTACATCTCTGTACAATATATATCAAAAGTCTACATTTTGCTCGTGAATCTTTTGATTTTAATTAAAAATCAACAGTCTACAATTTTGCCCATGAATCGTTCGATCTTAATTAAAAATCAATAGTGTACATTTTGCCCGTAAATCAACAGTGTACATTTTGCCCGTAAATCAACAGTGTATATTTTGCTCGTAAATCAACAGTGTACGTTTTGCCCGTAAATCAACAGTGTACATTTTGCCCGTAAATCAACAGTCTACATTTTGCCCGTAAATCAACAGTCTACATTTTGCACCGTAAATCAACATTGTACATTTTGCCCGTAAATCAACAGTCTACATTTTCCCGTAAATCAACAGTGTACATTTTGCCCGCAAAAATCACAGGGTCAACAATGGTTCCGCGTCATCGAATCATTATGTGGACTAGAAAATAATAATAACAATTATATGTATGTACGTATTGTGTGTGTGTGTGTGTGTGTGTGTGCGTGTGTATTTCGATAGCAATTTTATGTCACCACTGGGGCTTGCATTAATCATTTCGTCATCAGACGTTATCTGATCTGGAATGCCCCACTGGGACCACCCCGTACCCTTTCGTTCGATAGGGGGAGGCGGGGGGGGGGGGGGGGCTGGCGGAAAGGGATAAAGAAGGTAGCGCCAGTTTATGCTGAATACATGCTGGAGACGGCAGAGCAATATATGATAATAACACTTATAAGTAGCGATTAATGAGTTATAATAGGCAGAACTGGCCTAAAAATTAATCAAATGCATTGTTAGCTAGATCCCATGAAAGTCAAATCAGTCCTTCATTATGGGGATATCAAGAAAGAGTTCTGGGGTAAACAGCAGGAAAGATGACCTAATGTGCTTTCACTGCTGTCCGGAACTCGACATGTTATAGTGTAGTTATAGTGTAGTCTGACCCCAACGCCGCTTAGTGAACGGTTATTATTATTAAGTAATTACTCGTTCATAACTAATTACAAGTGATGAGAATCTTAATTTATGTTATTAATAATTCTCCAGCAGTAACCACTCGTCTCTCTCACTTGGCAGATATGCGGGTGCTAGAAAAACGTTTTTACTCTTCCACAACATTAAAGAACACTTATCGTCACACAATATCCCATAGATGGAAAACATCTAAAAGGCTTTATAATTTGTCGTTCATCAGCAAACCAATTGTGAAAACATATGTAATCTTTTCATTTAATTGCTAATCTCGTAATAAATTATTTTAGAAATTCGAGGACGTTGACGTACCATATTTTTAAAATTAATTTTATATTTGGGCAAACGTAAGATAATCGTTTGGACACATTTAAACACTCTATTTATAAGTTTAAAATATGTTTGAATATTCTGTCTCTATCTGCAAAACAAACTGCACAAGACTGGATTACAAATAAAATATGTTTGAATATTCTGTCTCTATCTGCAAAACAAACTGCACAAGACTGGATTACAAATAAAATATGATAAAACCACCACATACAGAAAAATAGTAGTGTAGTAGAAGCTATAAGTAGTTAACATTATCATAAGAAATCCTCAGCAATTATCATCAGCAATAATCTATTTTCCGGTCACTTGAGACGCTCTTATCAGCATGGACTAGACTGTTATAAGAGTATACAAACAACCATCCATATTAATCCTATTGCAAGATGGTGATGAACAAACAATGCAAAAGTGGTTCGCTATAGTGCACCCATGAACCCACACTGACCATATAGCAAGGTGATAATGGACAGGCGATACAAGAGTGGTCCACTATAGTGCATACAAACATGTACCCATACTAACCACATAGTAAAGTGATGATGGACATGTTAGAAGAGTGGTCCACTATAGCGTGTACAAACGTGCACCCACACTGATCACATAGCAAGGTGATAATGTACAGTGACACAAGAGTGGTCCACTGTAGTGCACATAAATGCCTATTCACCCGATCTGTCAATTATAGTAAACATGCATAGTGTAAGGAGAGATGACCTTGATCATAAGTGTGCCTGAAAGAAAGAAGGGAAGGGAGGTGGTTCTTTGACATACGTAAGTTCAATAGGATGGAAGATAGAAAGTCCGTTGTTAATTTTAGCAGTCTCTGATTGCTTGATTTATAAATTGCAAGATTTCACCATGCGTTGGAGGCTTTGCATCTTGGTAGCATTTCGTGTGTTGGTGACGTCAGTTTGCTGAAGTGTATCAGCTGTTAGTTCGTATGATGCCATATTACGTCACTTAGGAGGGGAAGTCTACATAGACTCGCCAGTGACAACATTAGATGGAAGATAGAAAGTCCAGTGTAACTAAGTGAAAATAGTACATTTGGCCAGGAGTGTGAGAACAGTTAGAGAACCGTGTAGAAACAATAGTGAACTATTGGGAATTTTGCATGAATCTTTTGGTATTGGAGAACTGAGAAGAAACTATATGAACTTGGTCAGGGAAAACATTACTAGCTAGGGAAGGCTAAACTTTTCTCTGATAGACATTACAAAAATTGTGCTATGTGGATTTGTGTAATTGATTGTTGTTTTCCTTTCTTTATTTGTTTAATTTTTAATATAAATACTTATTAATTTTCACTGTCTTGTGTTATTTCTTACCATCTTCATTTCATGTAAAATGCACTTAATCATAGTCATCGTGTCCATCATTGTGTCTGTCTGTCCATCTGTCCATCCGTCCATCTATTCATCTGTCTTATATGTGAGGACCTTCCTCTGGGGGCGAACTAGGCATTGGAGTGATTGACTTCAATTGTGTATTTCGTATTGTCCATCTTATGGGGTACCAACAAGGACTCTTACTTGATCTCCATCAAATCTTTTTCAAACTTCAGGAAACCATTTTCTCTATGAGAAAAGAAAACCTCTTCCAGATTCTTTATAGAACTCTCTACAGCTAGAATACCACCACCATCGACAGATAGTGAAGCTCAAATAAACATCCAGTAGAAAATACTACCAAAGATCAAAGACAACTCAAAACAGACTCTCATCAAACCAAAGATAACTCAAAACAGACTCTCATCAAACCAAAGACAATTCAAAACAGACTCTCATCAAACCAAAGACAACTCAAAACAGACTCTCATCAAACCAAAGACAACTCAAAACAGACTCTCATCAAATCAAAAACAACTCAAAACAGACTCATCAAACCAAAGACAACTCAAAACAGACTCTCATCAAATCAAAGACAACTCAAAACACTCATCAAACCAAAGACAACTCAACACAGACTCTCATGAAACCAAAGACAACTCAACACAGACTCTCATGAAACCAAAGACAACTCAACACAGACTCTCATCAAATCAAAGACAACTCAACACAGACTCTCATCAAATCAAAGACAACTCAACACAGACTCTCATCAAACCAACAATGATGGACAACAAAATGCAAACCGCACCCACCAGTATCTGTGACAAAGAAACAAACACGCTTATAGTCTGAAACATACCACCGAAAACCAAAGCCAACTCAACACAGACTCTTATCCAGGTCAATAAAAACAAACACACTTTCTCACAAACCCTGACTACCATCACGGAGGAAAAAAAGAATCAGATGAAATTTACCAACATAGAGGAAAAGGAAGTCCAGTCAATGCCCACAAAAAAACACAGATGAAAACAAGAAGAAACACTTAAAAATCATCAACACGCTTGAGGCTCTCCCTCTCTCACCATTACCAAAGATACAACCAAGAGCAACAACAACAGCAACGACAACAGCAGCCACAACAGACCGCCAAAAACAGAAACAACAGAACAAGGCCCCAAACACAAAAGACAGTGCCCATCACAACACATTAGGAAAAGACAGCAGCAGCAACAACAACGCCAACGAATCACAACCAACGACAACGTCAACAGTGGCGGTACAGTGAACAGCAATACATGCAGTGGGGATATTTTAATCACCCACTGCGGACATGATTTAGCAGCTGCTCGACCACCTCTACTGGCCACCAGCGCCCATCCTCACGCTTCTCAACGTCCCTGTGGATAGCCGCAACATCAGCGCCAACAACAACGACAACACCACCAGTGAGATGGACAGGGGGTTGAACATCCCGGAGGAAAATACACAATCGGTACAGACTTGGTGTGCTTCTAGCCTGGTCTCTGTAAGACATCCCCTCCCACACACCCTCCACACAAACATCGGGAGCGACAACTACAGCAACTTCAACCACAACTTTAGCTCACGGATTACTGGACTAAAGCTCGCCTTTGCCAGCCATACACGTTTTGCAACGGACGAGCGAACACGTACAATCTTCACGGCTTGCATCACCTATCGACACCACAACTCTCAACGCTACAGTCAGAAGACACAAGGAATAAAAACTACAAAACTCTTAAAATAAAAGATGCAACTTCATTGTCACAGACAAAGAAATTAAGGACACATAATTCGACATGAATACAACTCAACGACAAAAAGAATTATAAATAAAAACAAAAATAAAATAAAATAAATATAAAACAATCAATAACTATTGACTAAAAGCAAGCACCAAGACTAAACTACAACAGCACCACCACATCCAGCACTCCCTGAATACTCGTGAGGGGAGCAGGTTCCACTTGAGAACTACAGATCAAAGAGCGTCTTATAATGAAGTGATGACGAAAAATTATTGTAACCATCACGACCCGTGCGTTTGGGGTTTCTCTGCTCTATATGAGTTGAATAAAGAATGTGGAAATGTGATGGAAGTATTCATGCGTCTCCTGTCATTGTTGCAGTTCATTGGTGCCTAAGATTAGAACTTAACCCATCTCTCTCTCTCTCTCTCTCTCTCTCTCTCTCTCTCTCTCTCTCTCTCTCTCTCTCTCTCTCTCTCTCTCTCACACACACACACACACACACAGATATATATTCTCCAATTAAACATATCTTTTTCTAATCAGGCATACTGTGGTGAAGTAAATTTGCTTATCACTATTTCTAGACTTAATTGTTATATAAATTGTTAAACGGTCGAAGTAACCCGACCTTGAGCACTCATTATGGTGGTATTTTGTAAGTCTCACACTTGCGGTAAACAACTCGAGAATATGCTAGAAATTGCTGATGCAATCCAAATCAGTTCCAATTGGATAAGTAGTTTTTTTTTATTATCGAAAGGATAAGATTTACGAGAATGATACCAGCCAATGGGCTGAGATCAAAAGCCTACTTCCTGTAGAGAATTCTATTGTCTAATCACTTGAATTTGGACTGGAAAGAAGTCTTGTCATGAAAGGCAGCAGTTTGCATAATAGTGAATTAACTGACAAACTGAGAGAGAATGGACTGCGCCGACTGTTCTGCCTAAGTTCAAGAATGACTGTACCAGTGCGCCGACTGTTTCTGCCCAAGTACGGCTCGGTTCGGATAGCGTGGATTTGTCAAAAGCTCTTGTTTTTATTCGGTTTGTTTTCGTATTTGGTAAAAGATCCTAGCTATATTTCCTTCCGACAACTTTCGTATGTGATAGAAGAAGTTTTCAGCAATTTTGCAGCGTTTTTTTTGAGCGATTTTTCAAGTTATTTTTTTCATCTATGGCGAGTCAGAAAACACTATTTTCAGCGGTCGAAGTTGCTGAATTCGTCACGAACTATGACAGTGATGAAAGCGATGTTTTGAACGATTCTGACGATGATTTTGTTCACTACTAACTTGACAGTGATGTCAAACCAGATGTTTTGACTTTTGGTAGGAGCAATGGGAACAGAAGGCCAACTTCAATGACGAGTGTCACTTCTACCAAACGTAGGCGTGGCCTCTCAAATGTGACATGGCTTGCGCCCACTGATTCTACTTGGACTGCTATTTCACCAAACCAAACATTGTTTATAGGTACCTCTGCTTTACACCTGATCCAGTTTACTTGTAATCAACTTAATAATTAAAAATAGTTTAGTATTAAAACTTATCATGTCGTAACTCAACGTTCAAGCGTTAGCTTTCTCTTCTGACTGGCAACACAATGACTTATAGTACTTTTGGCATATATTTTATTTTGCAATTGATTATTTAGACCAACTTTTAAAGTATTTTGATTTTCTTTTACCAGAAATTATGGGAATATTAATAACGAATCGTATTTTTAGGAAAAAAATTATAGGTATATTTAACACTTATGTATAAAGCAGTTCAATAATTGTTTTGAAAATACATAGAAAAGAAATTATGGGAAATTAAGTAGAGCAGCTACTAACAGAAGTGGTGTTGGTCTGCACAGCTAGGTAGACAGTGAGAAGGCTCAGCAGCAATGGGCTGTAGGAGTAGATAAGCAGCAGTGGGCTGTAGGAGTCGATAAACAGCAGTACTGCAGGGTAGAATGAGTTCCTACTTCCTTCTTGACTCCCTGACCATCATTTGGTTCTTGTTCCCATCTAAATCCAGTCCGTCACGTTTCGAATTAATGTTCAACTCTAGCCACCGGGTTCCCTTAACACTTCAACATTTAATTCTAAGTGTCCGGATGAAATGGTAAATCATGAATTAAAAATGGTTACCTTACCTCAACTACCTTCAGTAGATGACCGTATAAATAATCTCTAACAACATACATTCACATTTCTTGGACTTCATAACTCGTCATTATCTAGGATAATTATAATCGTGAGAACAACCTTACTGGGAAAGATGCCACTGACTGTTCGTATCAAATCCACAGTAAGCCTGACATTATATACATACACACAATCATTTCATTTAGAACTATAGGTAATAAAACAAAAAAAACAATATATAGGAAAACAACAACAAAATAAACTTCTAGCATACCAAAGTGAATTACATTTATATATTTTCACCTTTTTTGTACTTAAAAAATATTTTTACTTTCGAATTTTGTTTTATCTTTGACTTGTACTGGGTTCTTTGTGAGCTCCTTTATTGACTATTACTGTCTTGTAAATTTTTTTCTCCTCAATATTTTCTCAAATACCATATTTTTAACCTTCACCAACGTTAACTTCAGAAGAAAACAACGATTGCTGCTCATTCAATGCATTTCTCTTAAAGTAATGAATCTAATCAGTATTTTGTGTCTCATAGTGCTTGTACTAATGACTATGTGCAAATACAATTTTGTATTGATTTCATTCAAATATTCTTTTTGTCAGTAGGTAAACTTTTCCTTTTTGAAAAAGCGACAATGGTGCTAGTTAAATAGGTAACAAATGTAATGTGTGTGCGTGTGCATGTGAATGAGCTTGGTATACTAATATGTGTGTCGATATAATTGCCCTAAAATCAGGTGACACATAATTTTGTGCAGAATCCCTGTTTATGACCGTTGTAATAAAAGACATCATTCATTACTTTATCACAAACTTCCACGGTAAGTATGCTTACTCGTCCTTTTTATTTTGACGGCGATAATTTTGTTGTCTTATATCGGTTATCTTAAAATTATTGTTTCCAGTTTTATGAGTAAACACTATGATACTATAGTTTATAAAAGCTAATGTAAACTGTTAGTAATAGTAAAAGTTATTTTCAGTTTGTGTGTGACAAGATAAACGACGAATATAATATTATGGTTCTCTGTATTTCATGGGAAAAGGAAATGCACCAAGATGTAAAAAATACCTTATATTTATATTTTCATTAGTTAATAAACTGTGATTAAGACTTTTATTTTTCCATTTCTGATCGTATTCCTGTTGAGACGACAACGATACTTAGTTAATGATTATGCTTATTATTAATTAATTAATCATTCATAAATAATTACAAGTGATGAGAATCTTAATTTATGTTATTAATAATACTCCAGCAGATACCTCTCATCTCTCTCACTTGGCGGGTATGTGGGCGCTGTAAACATTTTCTCTCTACCACAACATTTAGACATTTACCGTCACACAATATTCCAATGGTGGAAAACGTCTTAGTAAAGGAGAAGACACATCCGTCCTTAATCTATATTTAGTGAACTCTCATCCATCCACTTTCTTCTCCAGCATAAGATTGTCAGTATGTGTAAGAAGGTCACTAAATTTAAGAATAAACCTATTAAATCAACAATCAATTATACATATTACAAATACAATGAAAAATATTACTTAACATCAACATTTTAATGAAACCATGCTCACATAATTTCTGTACAACATTGTCTTATATACTAAAATACAATTCAACAATAGTGTCAATAAAAATCACAGGATAGTTCTCATCAGAGAACAGAAATGGAGTTATTAGTGTTGTCTTTTGTGCACTTTTGCAACAAATGCCACAAGTCTATTGTCCATGTCAACATGTGTCTCTCTCCATAGACATCAAAAACTCTGAAGCACTGTTATTCTCTTGAAGCCAACTTGAGCATCCTCTTTTGTTTTGTGTCAATTCCTTCCAGCAGAACATCAATTGTAGTACTTTCTAGTAATTGCACTGTACCATAGATCGCCTGATGTAATCAGCATACTTTGCCACAATACACCAAAGGAGTGTAGTGTATCCCTATACACTTACACACACTGCTTCCTGCCTCTACCAAGGTCAGTTATAGCAGTTTACAATCAGTGAATCAGGAGATTCAAATAACGCAAGGTGAGTAAGCTGCTTTATCCTAAAAAATATAACCAGGGAGGAAACACTAAGTTACCAGTTTATCACTTTATAATTCCATTCTTTCTTACATTCCATTCTCAACTTAAGTTTTCTGCAATGGAATTTATTAGCCCAATACACGCCACAGCAAAATAAACACAGCATTTCAAAACAATGTCAAGTGTTAGCACACTACATACAAGCAGATTAGTTCAAACATTTGTAGAAATAATAATCTACTCACATAATACATCTCTACATAAAACACAAGTATAACTTATCAATAGCAAACTGCATGAAATATTTCTAAATCCATTCTCTCTCAACCAGTCAGTTACCATTAAATTGACGGCCGCCTTTTGAGACCAGACTTCTTTGCCACTTCAAATTCAAGAGATCAGACAAGAGAATTTTCTACAGCAGGTAAACTTTGTGATCTCAGTCCATTGCCTGGACATTCTCATAAATCTTAACCATTGGATAATAAAAGTACTCTTCCAGTTGAACTAGTTTGCATCACATCAGCAATTTCTAGCATAGTCTCGACTTGGGATTTTTTACTTCCAACTCTAAGACTTACCAAAAAAATATCATAATGCATGCCCAAAGTTGGGTCACTTTGACAGTTTAATACATATACAACAATTAAATTTAAAATTAGGAATAGGCAAATTTTCTCTGCCATATTGTTATTTGTCTTCAAAAGAATCTCTATTTCTTCAAGTTAAATAAGATTTCATTTGTCAAGATGCTAGCAAGATGAGAAGACACTGGATGATTAAATAGACTAATGACGACATTCCTTGATGTTCTAATTAATTAATTACTTCATATATTAGCATCTGAGTGTTCTTTTATGCCTTTAAATAAATTATTAATGCTCTCTATTTGACCTTGTGGAATATTTGTTTAATTTTAATCTGCCTTTAGTTATTTAATTTATTGAATATATTTGTGTAATTGTTAGATTTTGATCGAATTAATGTGTTTCTTCTGTTTTCAAAGTATCTCTCTAGATATGTGATTTACTTGTAGGGTTGTAAATGTCAGGCTTTTGTAATGTGTTTGGGGATGTCTCTTGTAACTATTGCATTTGGTGATGTTTCTTGAACAAGACTTACGCCCTGTTTTGGTAATGTATGGCTATGTTCGTTTGTGGATAATTATGATGTCATTTGCTGATGTTTGGCTGTATTGCTTTTCAAATGCGTATCTTATTGCACATGACGTACGCCCTGTTTTTGTAATGTACGGTTACGTTCTGTTTGTGGATACTTGACTTTCATATTTCATTTGCCGATGCTTGGCTGTTCTTTTTCAAATGAGTATTTTACGTACTGGGTTTCTAGATTACACACTGCGTTTTGAGAGGTTTGGCTAACGTATTGTATTTGTGGGTGCATAGCTTATGTACTATGTTGGTTGAATTATATATTGTGTGTGGATGCTTGTCTTACGTGTACTGTGTATGTAGATTTCAAGAGTACATAACTGCTTCTTTGGCTATGTAATGTCGGTGCAGCATTTGTGCACATTTACCTTATATATTATATAGTCGATGTCTAGCTTACGATTCATGAATGTCTCTATGCTGCTAACTGAAGTACGATTATGATCGTGGATGTTAAAAAGCAAGTGTTACGATTGTATTTAGTTTTTGTGTTAAATTTGATATTGCTTGTTGTTGTATAGCATACGTGTTAAGTCTTTGGATGTCAAATTGACATTAGTTTTTAAACATTCAGCAAACGTCTTATTTATTGTAGTTGTCTAGCTTGTGTGTTACGTTTGCTTGTGTATTGTGTTCATTGATGTCTAGTTTGTGTATTATGTTGATCGATGTCTAACTTATACGTTATCTTGGTCGAGGTCTAGCTTGTTTTGTTATTTGGTCGAGGTCTAGCTTGTGTATTATTTGGTCGAGGTCTAGCCTGTGTATTATTTGGTCGAGGTCTAGCCTGTGTGTTATTTGGTCGAGGTCTAGCTTGTGTGTTATTTGGTCGATGTATAGCTTGTGTGTTATTTGGTCGATGTATAGCGTGTGCATTTTGTTACTGAATATCTGACGCTTTAATTCTGTGGATATCTAACTTGAGTATTTTATTTGTGGATGTTTGACGACTATTTTAGTAGGTATCTAACAAAGAGTTATTTTGTTTACTAACAATGCTTTTGGCAGAATGGCCTAGAAATCTCTCGCGGTATTATACTCTCTATATATTTAGTTTAAAATATATGAAAGTAGATACATCCAACTGGGGATTATTTATCCTGACCGTTGTGATCTAATGTTCTGACACAAACAATTGTAGTACATGTTGTAAAGAACGAAAACTTTGTCGCAATGAAACTGAAATTAATCAATGCGATATTTTGTCAAACTTAGGCATACAAGGGAATTAATCTTTAAATATACATAAAGAAACTGAAGTTACTTAATGCGATATTTTGTCAAACTTAGGCATACAAGGGAATTAATCTTTAAATATACATAAGGAAACTGAAGTTACTTAATGCGATATTTTGTCTAACTTAGGCATACAAGGGAATTAATCTTTAAATGTATATAAGGAAACGGAATCTATTTCGCTTGATATTTACGCATAATTGTTTTAATTTGTATTATTTTGATTTTATAATGTACTTTTTCCTGTAAAAAGTTTATTTAATTTTATTAAAAAGAATTTATTTAATTTATTTTAATTCAGACACTTTTATATTTTATTTATTTAGACTTAGAAGATAATAATAGCACTCAAGTACAAACTGTGAGAAACATTATTACTTGTTACTTGAGATATTGTGAATCTACATTACTCTTGTTTCTTTCCACAAGTTTGAAGTTTTCACCACTTGAGATATTGGTGAATCTACATTCCTCTTGTTTCTTTCCACAAGTTTGAAGTTTGCACCAAACAATTGATATTTTATTTTTAGAAAGCGCTAACATAACAATGGTACAGATGAGCAAATATTTGAAGATGACTCCTTTAAATACTTGTTTCCTAATGGATATTATCATTTTGATTACTCGTTGTTTTTGTATAATGGAGCAAAAATGTATACATCTATCACTTTCTTAATACGATTTTCTTCTTGTTCTTTCAAAGAATCTTAAGTGACCTTAAGACAACATGGAACAGTTCTTGGAGGAAGTATTTAGCGTGTCCTATAACCATTCCACAGCTGTACCAAGTTATTCCAGAAATGCATCAATTAAACACTTTTTACCGCTCTACTTCATTAAATGGCTGTGGATATTTTATCCCCCACTGTTGCTTTTGTTTGGATCTTTTGGAAATGTTATGGTGATTATTATCATCAGTCGGATGAGGTCAAGCGAATCGTCCCTCAATGCGTATCTCGTGGCGTTAGCGTGCTCTGATTTGGGTGCATTGTTCACTGGCCTGGTCACGCTGTGGGTGGATGGAATGTGGCACGTCGACCTACTTGTCGTTCACTCCGGGGTGTGCATGGTCGGCTTCTTTGTCTTGTACGTCACAAGTGTGCTTTCTCCTTGGCTACTGGTCATCATGACGACCCAGCGAGCTCTCTCAGTCATCTGGCCACTTCGCATCAACGTTCTGTGCACTTTAAAAAAGTCGAAACTGATCGCCATTTTTGTGACTTTGTTAATCTGTGCCATTCACGCGCACATTCCGTTTAACGTTGACATTGTGTATTACAACGATTCTGTCAGCTGCTTTACGCGTTCTACGGAATATGGCGACTTCCTTTCCACCACTTGGTCCTGGGTGGATCTGAATTTAGCATCAATCGTGCCGTTCTGTTTAGTAGCCGTGAACAATGGCGTGCTGGTCTGGACATTGGTGGCATCCACGAATCGCGTCACTGTAACCATGACGATTAAAGGTGCTTTGTATATGAAAGCTCGTGAAAGAAAGGACACTTCTGTTACCATGACACTGATTGCCATGTCTGTCTCGTTTTTAGTGCTACACGTCTGTCTGCCATACTCAGTTTACATTCTTGGAGTGCCGCTGGAAGACGAGGATGAAGAACTGACTCATGGTGATGAGGAATTCTATCGTCTGGTTAGCTCCACGGTTCGACTCTTGTGGTACTCCAACAGCTCAGTGAATTTCTATTTGTACTGTCTGACTGGCAGCAAGTTTAGAAATGCTTTGAAGAAAACACTTTGCTGTTGTCGGTGTAAACCGGTGACAGTTACACAACCATTACAAGTGACAATCACTAACACTACGCGAAAAGAGACACTACACTTACAATGAACAATACTACACTTACAAAGCCACGTAAGAAGTGTTAACAATTAATAATTAAAAATTAAAATAAAGGGTAAAAATAAGAGAATAATAAAGAGTTAGATTATGAATTTTACAAATGCTTCTTCACCGATCATGACCTACAATGAATGTTTTAGGATTATTGCCCATGATTATACTCAAATTCACAAGCACTTTAGGAAGCCAATGCTAGCAAAATACACCAGATAATATTAAAATACAAAGTATTATCATAGTCTTTTATACTTTGTCACATTTCTAACAAAACACACGAAGTATTTTTAGTCCTTTGCACTTGTCACATTTCTAACAAAACCCGAGGCATTTTTAGTCTTTTGGACTTGTCACATTCTAGCAAAAGACACCAGGTATTATTAAAGTTATGCCCGTCACATTTCTAACAAAAGACACCAGGTATTATTAAAGGTATGTCCGTCACATTTCTAACGAAAGACACCAGGTATTTTTATTATTTGCACTTGTCACATTTCTAACAAAAGACACGAGGTAATATTTGCATTTGTCACATTTGTGTGTGTGTGTGTGTGTGTGTGTGTGAAAGAGGGAGAGGCGGCAGAGATAAATAAACTAAACTAATACAGATCACAAGAGTGAGAGAATAATTAAAACACAGGATCATAATGAAAAAAGATTGAGAGCAGTTTTAAACAAGTGAGAAGAGAGAGAACGAGGATAAAATATTGAGATAACAATAGTTTAGAGAGAGGATGAAATAGAAAAGTGGATTTAGGAAAGAGAGAGCGAACGAACGAATGAAAACACGAACGGATTTCTTTACTGTTTTATTTCAAATAACTCAGTAATAGTTATATCAAATTTGTTTTTAATGAGCAGTTACAGTTAGGAGAATATATTTAATGGCAGAAAATAATAGTAGGTCGAGAGAGAGAGAGAGAGAGAGAGAGAGAGAGAGAGAGAGAGAGAGAGAGAGAGAGAGAGAGCGAGAGAGAGGTGTGTTGGAAGGACGATTGTAAAGACAACGAAAAATAAATGTCTGTTTAAAGAATTTAAAACATTAATTTCTACTCTACGTATACAAATAAATATTATTTTAAAATAAAACTTAATAAATGATGGAGTAGTTTCTTAATGTCTTATAACAAACACATACATTTATATACGCTGTAATCTACAAATTATCTGTATAAAACTAAAAACTATATCAAAATGATGTCTATTACAACATATAAAGTAGCTCCACAGCATATTCTAAACTATATATACTATAATTTGTAAACAAGCTCCATGATATATTACGAATTATATCATAATCCATGGAATAATTTATTTAAATTATAACTCTTGTCACTTTTCTGCTTCTTCGTTATCAATTTGCTGATCGACTGCCGTTAACTTAGTCTGTTGATTTGGAATTCTAAATTATTCTACACTGTTAATTATTCTAAATTATTCTACACTTATTCACTCACATTTTCAATAAAAACCTCGGTGTTAATGCACTATATACATTATTTTGTTTGGTTGAGTTCATAAACAATTTAATATGTTTATTCATAAAGATAATTAATTAAACCAAGATTCACATATACTGTCTTCGCATTTGCTGCGAGAGCGAGTGGAAGGGAGATTGCGCGCGCGTATATATGTGTGCGTGTGTATGTGTGTGTATGTGTGTGCGTGAAGCATGAACAAGAAACGTCCATGAATACATGTGTTCTTATTTGATTTGAAATCTGCTATTATAATTTCTGTGTTTATTTATACACGAATTATTTGTAAATGTCTTTTATAACACTAACATTTTGATACAAAGTACTCACTAGATTAAATAATAAAGTGACCGAAATGTTTGAGTTTGAGTTTCTTTGAGTTTGGACATTTACTACAGAGTGTGGTTACTAGGTTAAATAATAAAGTGACCGCACTGAAAGAGAGTCATTCTTTGAGTTTGGACATACGCTACAAAGTCTATGTCCAACAGGTTTTGAAGTAGCTGCAAGAATATAATCACTTTATTATTTATTATTTCAAATATTTATTTTTATAATTTTAGACTCATGCTGTTATTTTGGCTACCTGCTACACTCTAGATCCGTGCTGTTATTTTGGCTACCTGCTACACTCTAGACCAAAGCTGTTATTTTGGCTACCTGCTACACTCTAGACCAAAGCTGTTATTTTGGCTACCATTCTACCTTACTCTGAACCTAGCTGTCAGTTACCTATTTTCAGTCAGCATCTTGTCTGGAAAGACTTCTTCTTTTTACTTCATAGAGTTTAGAAATATCTTGTCTGGAAAGACTTCTTCTTTTTACTTCAGAGAGTTTAGAAGCATCTTGTCTGGAAAGACTTCTTCTTTTTACTTCAGAGAGTTTAGAAGTATCTTGTCTGGAAAGACTTCTTCTTTTGACTTCAGGGAGTTTAGAAGCATCTTGTCTGGAAATACTTCTTCTTTTGACTTCAGGGAGTTTAGAAGCATCTTGTCTGGAAATACTTCTTCTTTTGACTTCAGAGAGTTTAGAAGTATCTTGCGGAGCGGAGAAGAACCATCATCTCCAGTGGAGATAAACAGACAATATATATTTAGATTGTTAAAACTTATTGACTCTCGTTGAGTAGTACTCAGTTAACTAAATGAATGCTCTTATTATACTGCATTATTATTATTATTATTATTATTATTATATATATATATATATACTTTGCATGTGTATTGTTCCATTGTAACATTGATGTTCCTTAGTTATATATCTTTAAGCATCCAGTGTTTTCAATGTACACTATTCGTTTATATTAAATATCACCAGTCATTCATCAGACATTTCTGCTTATTTTTTCAAATGTCTACACTTGTGTGGGTGTGACTGGGAGCGAGCCAATATTTGCCTATCAATCTGTTAAAAAATAATTTACGCCGCTTTGTGAATGTATACATGTCTTTAATTGCGAGTGCGAGTGGTGGAGTGAATGTAGCTCACAAAACCAACATATATAGTTACATTCACCTATTCATACATCATACATACAGAGGTTCGTATGCTGACCATTTCTATTATAAAACTTTTTATTGGGAATCGATTCAGGTTTACGTTATTCTGCAATTCTGGAAACAAACAAGTAAACCAAACCAGCCTTTGGATTCAAAGTAAGACATAATGGTTCCCAAACATGATGTTTTCGGTTCAGTCCCTAACCTTCTCAATTTGAGCCAGACAAAACCCAAATAAATAACAGTTCATAACCTTCTCAGTTTGAGACAGACAAAACCAAAGGCTTTCAGATCATAACGTTTTCGACTAGCATCTGATTACGAACCATTTATAGTTTGGTCACAAAATAACGTTCCGGATTGGTGCCTGATTAAAATGCGTACAGTTCATAAGTTCTGGATTAATGCTTGGATAAATGGGTTTAGTTCCTAACCTTCTGGATTAGTTTTTGATTAAATGGATTCAGTTCATAACCTTCTGGATTAGTTTTGATTAAATGGATTCAGTTCGTAAGGTTCTGGCTTAGTGTTTGATTAAATTGTTTCAGTACATAAGGTTATGGCTTAGTGTTTGATTAAATTGTTTCAGTACATAAGGTTCTGGCTTAGTGTTTGATTAAATTGTTTCAGTACATAAGGTTCTGGCTTAGTGTTTGATTAAATTGTTTCAGTACATAAGGATCTGAGTTAGCGTCTGATTAAATGGCATCAGTTCACAGCGTTCCGGAGTGGTGCCTGGTTAAATAGATTTAGATTGTGATAGAACTCTTTCAGGGAAATTAGTAGGGCTGTGATATCAATGTTTATATTCTGCGGAAAATATAAACGGAAAAATCTTTAACACCTGAAATGTGTTAATAAATATAATTCTTTTATTTTTACATGTTATCGCCCGTATCCATTATCTCCTCCTTCCATGTCCTGTTTGCGGAATATGTGTAGAGCTGCTTCAAACTTGGCAGTGAAAGGCTACAAGTGTAAACTACACAAATATATATAAGTCTGTCTAGCATTGAAGCCGTGTTCACAACTTCCGTTTTATTCTTAATGACACTTTATGATAATTTAACTCTTAGAGCTGCGTCAAACTTGGCAGTGAAAGGCTACAAGTGTAAACTACACAAATATAAAGTCTTTCTAGCATTGAAGCCGTGTTCACAACATCCGTTTTATTCTTAATGACACTTTAGGATAATTTAACTCTAAATGAAAGTCGAACAGCTAAATGTTCAAATTATAACAGTTATAGAGAATTCGGATTTATAAACAAAAATTTGTCCAAAAGGGTACATCCATGCTGTTGTATATCTACTTTATGTTCTTGACTTCAGATCATAAAAACTTTCGCAAATGCTAGATTTCGCTTGCCGAGTGTCCGTACGGTTGTCTAGTAGTGTCCATACAGTCTGGATTGTCATAGGCAGTGCTCGTCTGTGTTCGCCCTCCGTGTGCAGACGAGAAAGACATATTATCGGGCTCTTCCCGCAAGTGCTGTGTATTTCTGCCGAAAGGCATGCCTGCAAAGGAAATTATAGAGCTATCCTTCATAGGAAGTAATAAGGTAAGTTTGGACTTTTTTTTTCACTGATATCACATTCAAGAGGAAATATTACAAGGCAAGTCTGTGCAGTGTATCGGTATTAATTAGTTTATTTTTCATTGAAGATACTCAGCAGTTACAGGCGATAAAAGCAAATGGTAACTCGAAATATGAAGTTAACAGATAGTTTCACATTTTTTTCGCTTGAGCGACATTCCAAAGTAAATAAAAGTAATACAAAATAGTGTGGACTTTTTCGTTTGAGCGACATTCCAAAGTAAATAAAAGTAATACAAAATAGTGTGGACTTTTTCGTTTGAGCGACATTCCAAGGTAAATAAATGTAATACAAAATAGTGTGGACCTTTTCGTTTGACGACATTCCAAGGTAAATAAAAGTAATACAAAACAGTGTGGACCTTTTCGTTTGACGACATTCCAAGGTAAATAAAAGTAATACAAAACAGTGCGGACTTTTTCGTTTGAGAGACATTCCAAGGTAAATAAAAGTATTGCATAATTTATAGAATTTGTTCGTTTGAGCGACACTCCAAGGTAAATAAAATTAATGTTAATGCGCATGATGCAAGGTGTGAAAATACTGGACACTATAACCTATCACTAATAGAATGTCTCATCAAGTAATGAATTTGACGTAAAAACAATCTGCCAAGAAAGATAGTTTTAATTAAATACAAAAGTACGCATTCAAAATGCGGTGCACGAAAAAGTTGTGAAATAATTTTCAAAGCATTACGTCTGCGAGCAATTGTCTTCTTAATACTGTGGATTTGCTACTCGCTCCATAGTAAAAAGTTAGAAAACAGAAAAAAATTAAAAACGTTAGAATAAAGCAAACAAGAAAGAGTTAGGAAAAAGATATCAAGATGGAAAAGTAAACTTCCAATTATAATCTAGCAGCCCATATATACTCTGTATTGAGTTGTCTATTTCAAAAATTTAACAGCGAATGAGATTGTAAGTTGCAGAATCATATATTTTTATGTTATATTCTGCTTCTATCGTACATTAAGCACCAACCTTTCCTACGAACTACAATAATGATGATAACGATAATGGTGACAAGAATGATGGCACCGATCACGCCACCAACCACAGCACCGGCATTCACAGAGCTGCCTTGAGCATCTTGTATTGGAGCTGTGCCTGCACAATACACATAAACGTAGAATGGTACTTCCGGAAATAACAAACATAGGTAATCATTCCTAGAGCTAACAAATAAACATAGGCAAGCATTCCTAGAGATAACAAATAAACATAGATAAGCATTCCTAGAGATAACAAAGAAACATAGATAAGCATTCCTAGAGATAACAAATAAAAATAGGTACGCATTCCTAGAGCTAACAAATAAACATAGATAAGCATTCCTAGAGATAACAAATAAATATAGGCAAGCATTCCTAGGGATAACCAATAAACATTGGTAGATATTTTTAGAGCTAATAAATAATTATAGGTAAGTATTCCTGGAGATAAATAAACATACATAGGTGTTTCTCGAAATATGCCTACACAGTAATATGTGTTATTATTTCTTTAGATAACAAATAAACACAGTTAACTATTTCTATAGATAACACATAAACATAGCTAAGTATTCATATAAATAAAATAATTGAGGTGGAGTAAATTTGCCTAAATTTAACTCTTTAAATTCTCAAAACAACCACACCTGTTACACTCCTTATGATTATATTTTAAAAATTATCTAAATTCAACTTAACCCTCATACCAAGAATATTCTAAATTTGCTGATGTAATGTAAACTAGTGAGGATTTTTTTTTTTATAATCCAATGGTTATGATTTATGGGAATGAGATCAGCCAATGGGCTGAGATTAAAATGTTTATTTGTTGTAGAAAATTCTACTGTCTAATCACATTGAATTTGGAGTGGAAAGATGTCCAGTTGTGAAAGGCGGTCATTAGCTTGATGGTGAGTTAAACTGACAGATTGAGAGAGCATGGACTTAGAAATATTTCATGCATTTTTACTATTGATATGTTATACTTGTGTTTTATGTAGAGATGTACTATGTGAGTTGACTTTTATTTCTACAAGTGTTTGATCTAGGCTGCTCAATTGTAATTTGTTAGACACTTGACATTGTTTCGATATGCTGTATTTATTATGCTGTACGTTTGTATCAGGCTAATGAATACTGTAGCAGAAAATTGTAAGTATAAACTGGAATGTAAGAAAGAATGGAGTTATAAAGTGATAAACTGGAAATTTATGTTTGCTCCTTAATTATATTTTGCAGTGAGCAAGTAGCCTTTCTAATTGCCTATTTTTCACGTGCTATATGAACCTCGAGGTTTATTGTTTGTAAACTACTACACTGACCCTGGACATCGCTACATTTATTGTCCTGTTTGAAGGAGTTGTCACAGTGAAAAGAAGTGCCCATGTTAACTCTAAGTATCACAACAGTGTTTTCTTTTTCTTTTTTACGTTCAGCGACACGCGTGGAACTGACGAAATTGAACTGAATTGTAAATTGTGACATTGTGGCAAAGTACACAGACTGTCAAGACCACACTGAATCAGGTTAGGTAAATACTATTATTATTTATCGCTAATAACTCCATTTATATCCTCTGATAAGACTATCCTGTGATTTGTATTGACTCTACTGTTGAATTATATTTATGATAGACTCTGTAATTATAAAATTATCTGAACATGGGATTGTGGAAATATTGATGTCAAGTAATTATTACATTGTATTTCTATTATGTATATTTGATTGTTGATTTAATAAATTTATGTATTAAATCTATTGACCTTCTTATGCATATTGATAGTGTTATGTTGGAAAAGAAAGAGGGTGGATGGGGGCTCACTAAATATAGATTACAGATGTATTTGTTTTTTGTCAGAATATTTATAAATCTCGCCTGGATCCCATCTATAAAAATTAAGAAAGAAATATAGAAAGGAATACATTTTAGAAATGTGTAAGTAATAAAATCTAAATGAAGATGTAAGAAGGGTCTAGTACAAGCAGGCATACACTCCTGACGTAGCTATTGCGTCACTCTTAATACAGAAGGGATGTTTTTCTAGGTAAAAGAGTGGTAGGCTGATTAACTAAATGTATTTTCCTCTAGGTGGTCAAATGGAAATCCGACCAGTCAATTATAGTAAACACGTACAGGGATAGAGAGAGATGACCTTGACCATGAGTATACCTGAATGGACATAGGGAGGAGGTTGTACATGTGAGTTCAAATGTAAGGTAGATTCGGAAGTCCGTTTTTTTCCTATGTGTGAAGTTGTGAATGAATGAGCGTTTGGATGTAGCCCTGACCCTTAGGTCACTGAATGGCATTTAAATAGGGGAGTAAACTCAAGCCACATGCTTTTCTCACCATAAAGATACATGAGCATAGCGAGAGCCCAGATTCTGACATAGTGGATATCTGTATGTATGAATAGCCAAAAGGCTTGAATAAAGAGCATATGATATTTTTAAGGAAATCCGCAGGCTGTTGTTACAGATGACTTTGGTCCTTAGTTTGGCTGAACGAAAGGTCACATGTGTTTGGTCTCATTACATCTTATCTTCTTGTTTTGCCACATCATGTTGCTTGAGTGTATCAGTTGTTGATTTGTAGGAAAGTACTACGTTTGTGTGAACCCAGGAGTTTGTCTAGACTCAGCGAGTTAAGTGCACCATTGACAGTACTGATACTCCACCAGTGATAGTGCTGATACTCCACCAGTGATAGTGCTGATACTCCACCAGCGACAGTGCTGATACTCCACCAGTGACAGTGCTGATACTCCACCAGTGTAACTACGATAAGTAAAACAGTACATTGGCCAGGAGTGTGGGAACGTTTTGAGGCCAAGTAAAAACATTTTATGTACAGTGAACTATTGGAAACTTTGTGTGAACATTTTGATAATCCAGAACCTAGATAGAATTTATAGACTTGGTTAGGGGAAGGCTAAGTTTTCTCTGATAGATATTGTGAGAATTGCAAAGTGGACTTGTAATTGATTGTTGTTTTAATATATTTTATTGTTTATTTTTTATATAAATATTTTATTAATTTTTCACATGTCTTGCTTCATTTGTTATCATCTTTATTTCGTGTAAAATTTATTAATTGTAGTCATTGTATCTGTCTATTGTATTTGTCTATATATATGAGGATCCTATTCTCTGGGGGCAAACAAGCCACTAGAGCGGTTGACCTCAATTGTTGTGTAATTCGTATTGTCCATCTTTACGGGGCACCAACAGTCTTTTTCTTTAGTAAGAAGTTTTCCACCTATAGAGAGATTATGTGACCGTGAACGTTTATCTTTAATGCTGTGGAAGAAAGAAAAAGTTTGAGTGCCCGTATATCCACCAAGTGAGAGACGAGTGGTGTCTGCTGGAGGATCATTAATAATATAAATTAAGATTCTCTTCACTTGTAAATAGTTTTGGATGATTAATTAATTAGTACTAATAATTTTCATTAACTAAGCGGCGTTGGTGTCACAATAACAAATAAACATAGTTAAATAGTCCTATAGATAACAAATAAACATAGGTGGGTATTTCTGGAGACAAACATGCATATGTGTTTCTGGAAATATGCCTACACAGTAATAAATAAACATATGTAAGTATTTATTTAGATAGCAAATAAACATAATTAAGTATTCATGTAAATAACAAATAAACATATTTAAGTATCCCGATAGATAACAAATAAACATAGGTAGATATTTCTGTAGATAACAAATAGACAGTTACGTATATCAGGAGATAACAAACATTAGGTATGTATTTCTGGAGATGTGCCCACAAAATAATCATAAACACAGGAAAGAATTTAGATGACAATGGAAATTAGCATCGCTGTCATGGAGAAATTAAAGAGACATATCTAATTATATGTGTGCAGTTAAAGAACTTTATGTTTGCATGTGTGTGACATAGGGGTGCTTATTTCGCACTTAGAGAGAAAACTGTGAAATGGATTTAAAGTATGTGTCGGTAGTTGGCTTTTGTATGAAGCAGAAGTATCAAACAGATCGTGCATGAATTTATTGAGTCAAAAAGGTTTAAGAAAACATCACATACATACTAAAGTTAATGACATCTTTATGCATGTTTAGGTTTTCGGACGGCAGACTTTAATAGAATAAAACGCCAGAAGAGATAGCAGCTAGTCATGGAACACGTACTATGGGTATTGCACAAGTCAGTAGAGCATTACCATAAAATACAAGTAGTAAAGTAGTTTGAAACAAATGGACTATGTGACATATAGATCATCATTTCTGACAAACTATATTTTGCTCTCCACTTATAAAAGTAAAATTGTTTTTAATTAATGTAATAACGGATGTTAAATGTTGTGTATTGCTTCGATTTAATATAGTTTCCTTGTTAATTTATGAAATGTCTTACACATATTTGAAATCATAGTTTGTCAAAGTATTAGTGTGTCTTTTGTTTCTTTAAGAACACCATTTCACATGGGCATATACCAACTGGGTAGGATGCTAAAGTTTTACAGAGCTGAATTTTACTGAATGCCGTTTTTGAACAATGAATGAATAGTAAATGTTACTTATTAACCTCGCAATGAAATGTGTGATAAAGTTTATAATGCACACAATTTACCGTTAAGGATCAGAGTTCTTGAAGCTTTGAGAGTGTACCAGTTCGTATTGTTCCAGACTGCTTCACAAACACATACGACGCCATTATCACTGGAACTCAAGCGGTTGAAGACGATAATACTCTGCACTGCATTTTCTCCAGCAAAGTCTGTCCTCGTGTCCGTTGGTCTACTGCCACAAGAAAACTTAATAGCATTCACTAACGGTTTACCTCCCCTGACAGAACAGACTAACTGCGCGCTTGCTCCTTCTAAAAGATCATGAGTAGGAATGCCGATTTCTGGTGGCAAAGTTGGTGGATCTGAAAGCACAGATAAATAACGGAACTATGATTTAACACATATTAAATATTTATATTATTAAATTATGCATATAATTTATTGTTATTCTGTAAACTACAGTATATGAATAGCAATATTAACTTAAATATAATATTTTATATATATATATATATATATATTATATTATATTTAAGTTAATATTACTATTCATTTACTGTACTTTACATTTAAATAAATATTTAATATATATATATATATATATATGTATTTTACATAAATAAGTGGAAAAAATTAATTGGTATTATACACTTTTAATTTACTATCGATATTTTCAATTTTGCAAGACTACACCAAAACTTACATACAGCAAATCAAACTGATCTCTTACACGCATGCGTATTTATAGCAATGATGCTTCCTAATATAAAATAAACATGATAAGAATATTGTTTAGTAAAGTGGAGATATTTAGAAACAATTATATATATTTCTATATATATTTGTTTACGTTTTTGTTTGTACATGTTCTCTGGAAGAGTTCATTAATCTGTACAATTATTTTAAAAGTACTTTAGTCTTTTCAAAGAATTATTTTATATTTTCCCCGGAAGAGTTCAGCAATCTGTAATAATATTTTAAAAGTACTTTAATAATTGAACACATTTAATAGACAATATAAATAAAATAAATCACGACTGAGTTCAATCATGTAATCATGTATTATTTCCTTGTAAATGTCGAACTACAGAATGAAGTGACGTCAGAGATGTATCCAAGGCTAAAGCTAATGAGAGAAAGGGAACATTGACTTTAAACCTGGAATTCTCAGACTCTGATGCTCAACAGTTCTGGAGCATGATAAAAGAAAATCGTGACGTTTTTACCAATAAACCAGAAAAAACGGGACTTTGTGAATTTATGGTTGTACTACTGGATAATAATCCTATCCAAGTAATTTATGGTTGTACTACTGGATAATAATCCTATCCAAGTAATTTATGGTTGAACTCTGGATAATAATCCTATCCAAGTAATTTATGGTTGAACTCTGGATAATAATCCTATCCAAGTAATTTATGGTTGAACTCTGGATAATAATCCTATCCAAGTAATTTATGGTTGAACTCTGGATAATAATCCTATCCAAGTAATTTATGGTTGAACTCTGGATAATAATCCTATCCAAGTAAACCCTATGTTTTACCTAATGCTAAAAGTGATGTTGTAAAATAGGAAATCGACTCTATGTTAGCCTTAAGTATGATTGAGAAGGCAGAGTCCCCGTATAGTTCTCCTATTGTACTAGTTAAATAGAAGGATAGCACACACCAGTTTCGTGTGGACTATAGACAGCTGAACAAGTTGACCGTTTTTTTCATCTGAACTAATGTCTAAACCAGAGCACCTTTTCGCTCGGTTCAGTGGAGCAAAATATTTTTCTAAACTAGATTTGACAAAATGATTTTGGCAAATTCCAGTCTGTGAAGCAGACAGGCCAAAATTAGCATTCAGTACACATAATGGCCAATATCGATGGCAGGTAATGCCATTCAGCATCCTCACAGCGCCAGCTATTTTCACTAAGATGAAGATGAGGATATTGCTCATCCAACCCTTGAGAGAGAAATCTGTCTAATTTCATGGATGACATTTCGGTGGCTACTTAGATCCCGGAAGAACACATCTGAGTGTTATATAAGTTAGTGCAGCATTTAAAGAAATGTAATCTTACTGTTCAACCAGCCAAATGTTTCTTTGGACATTTAAAACTTGAATATTTGAGACACATGTGGACCAGGCCAGAGGATCAAACATAATAAAACTTGAAGATATGGAGAGACACCTCTCCTAAACAAATGTTAAATTCTTTGGGGGGTTGGAAGGTAACTATAGAAAATTCATTCCCACGTTCAGTGCCATTGCTAAATCACTCATTGATTTTATGAGGAAAGACAAACCTGCGATAGTGATGTGGAGCCAGGATTGTGAAGCCAGCTTTGCTAGTTTGAAAACTGGAAGATAGGAATTCGTGAGAGGCCGTCTTTCCATCAGTACAGCACCTAGTCTTGCATTACTAGCATCTGTTCTGAGAATGAATTCCTCATTGAAATCAGATAACTGGATCTGATTTCAATGAGGAATTCATTCTCAGAACAGATGCTAGTAATGCAAGACTAGGTGCTGTACTGATGCAGAAACATGATGATATTCTGTATCCTTTAGATTATTCCTGTCATATGTTGAATGCGGCTGAATTGAATTATTCAACTTCAGAGAAAGAATTTGTTGGAATTGTCTGGGCAAGAATTTTGTCATTCATACACATCATCAACCTCTTTCCTACTAAGCTCACTCGACTAAGGCAAATGGTTGTTTGACTAGATGGTCATTTCTATTATAACAATATAGGTAATCAAAGCATGGACAATGTACCGGTCGACTATTTATCCAGAGCAGGAGAAATGGAAGACTAGGGTCCAGGAAATAAGTCTCTGTAAACGTTGCAAAATCTTTATATAAATATTTTGTATCTTCTACTGTAGATAACAAAGAATAATCTTACCCAGAGTTCACTTACATGATGTTAACATGATTATATATGTTATTTTCTTCTATGATACAAAGTAAAGAAATAATGAGAATGATTTTTGCATGTGACTTACATTTGAATTTCCTTAAGTGTAGAGACATAATTGTGATATCTCTAACTTGTAACCAAGGAAATTTATGGTGATTTCCTTACGTGTAGAGACATACGTGTGATGTTTCTAGCTTGTAACCAAAGGAAATTTATGGTGATTTATGTGATGCATTGTACTTATATATCTTTTTCAGCGTGGAGACATAGCCGGTCATATTCCAACTTATGATGAGAGAGGTTATGTGCATTGACTTTAATTATGTGTATGAAGCTCTACTCTCATTTCTGTGATGATATCCATGAACTCGATTATATATTATTTTAACTGACTACTAATATCTATGCTAAGATAAACTAAATGATTGTCCAGCATTGATTGAACATTGATGTGAATTGATGTAAATGTCAATGCTTTTTTGACTTTATTCATATTTTGTATATTTGATTGTTGATTTGCATATCCGCCAAGTGAGAAAGACAAGTGGTGTTATCTGGAGAATTATTAATAACATAAATTAAGATTCCCATCACTTGTAATTAATTGTGGATGATTAACTAATAATAATGTAATAATTCATAACTAGAGTGGCGTAGGTGTCACAAAATGTAGGAGAAAAGTAATCCACAAATGACAGATTTTCATTGTCTTTCTAACAAATATATGTCATGACAAATGGCGTGAAAAGGTGTTTACGTTATATACCTTAACAACAGATATAAATAACAATCTTGTAGTACTTAAGTTTGAATGAAGTAATAATTTGTGATTAGATTAATAAAGATTGTTCGATGGCTATTTATGACCTAGCGGATGCAGCACACTTTTTAAAGACATTAAGTAAAAAGGTTCTGATCATTCCAAATATTAAAATAAAGATTAATAATAATATATCAATCATATTATAAACTTTAACTTCTGGGTAGTTATTTTGTTTCCATTGACACATCATTCTGGATTTGTGTGGGGGATAGACTAATCTTTTATACTTCTGAACGCACTATTTAGACGAAGATGTTGTAGAAATTGATTGTAACTTTAATAAAGCAGTCAAGAGGTTATAGAAATTGATTGCAACTTTAATAAAGCAGTCAAGAGGTTATAGAAATTGATTGCAACTTTAATAAAGCAGTCAAGCTCACAGTATGACACGGAATTAGCCAGGATGGAATTATATTAGTTATGCAAAAGTAACTCTTACAGGGAATTTTCTCGAACATTTATATACTGATTTAGTTATTGTTACTGATGAAAATCAAACAACTGTCACAATTACTATCTGTGTAGTAAAATTATTGCCTTGAACTTAAAATAACAGAAACCTGATATTGTACTGACACCCCATTACGTTTCTTTCAAAATTAATCCCTCAACTCACAAAGCTAAATTTCACAATTACAACACTAATAAAAAAAAAAGAAAACATTTTTACCGTATAGAAAACCATATAATAGTAGTAATGAGTATTAAATAAAAAAAAATATTATAAAATGTATATTTCTTTTTGCTGTATTAATTTGTAGTTGAACAAGGCTAATGTGTTAAGTTTAGTGTACACCTAATGTATACATGATCATGCAGATAATCTAAACATTTATTTCAGTAAAATAATTAATGGATTTAAAAGGATTTATTAATAGAGCACTCATCTCTTTTGTTGCTGCTATCGTGTCAAACTTACTGCCCTTGATTCATATCAATTTGAATTTGATAAGTTCGTACATATGTATGCAATGCACACTCAAGCATACAAACAATATATATATATATATATATCTTTTCTTACCTATTATTGGAACCATACAAATTATGTGTTTGGAAATGAATATAAAATTTAAAAAGTGGTTTGAAACATATTAGCAGCTATTTATTACTACAGAATTAAATATCTAAATATTCATGTCCTTTTTTTGTCTAGCTGTTACGTAATCCTAAAATACAAACATCTTTATGAATTATTGTCTAATTGCTATGTAATCTTAAAGTACAAACATATTTATGAATTATTGTCTAGCTGCTATGTAATCTTAAAGTACAAACATATTTATGAATGAGTATAGCTGTTATGTAATCATAAAGTACAAACATCTTTATGTACGAGTCTAGCTGTTACGTAATCTTAAAATACAAACATCTTTATGTACGAGTCTAGCTGTTATAGCTGTTACGTAATCTTAAAGTACAAACATATTTATGAATGAGTATATCTGTTACGTAATCCTAAAGTACAAACATCTGTATGTACGATTCTAGCTGTTATGTAATCTTAAAGTACAAACATCGTTATGAATGAGTCTAGCTGCTATGTAATCTTAAAGTACAAATATCTTTATTTACGAGTCTAGCTGTTATGTAGTCTTAAAGTACAAACATATTTATGAATGAGCGTAGCTGTTATTTAATCTTAAAATACAAACATCTTTATGTACGAGTCTAGCTGTTATAGCTGTTACGTAATCTTAAAGTACAAACATATTTATGAATGAGTATAGCTGTTACGTAATCCTAAAGTACAAACATCTGTATGTACGATTCTAGCTGTTATGTAATCTTAAAGTACAAACATCGTTATGAATGAGTCTAGCTGCTATGTAATCTTAAAGTACAAATATCTTTATTTACGAGTCTAGCTGTTATGTAGTCTTAAAGTACAAACATATTTATGAATGAGCGTAGCTGTTATTTAATCTTAAAGTACAAACATCTTTTTGTATGAGTCTATCTGTTATGTAATCTTAAAATAACAACATCAATATGTAGGAGTGTAGCTGTTGTGTAATCTTAAGGTACATATATATTTATGAATGAATCTAGCTGTTATGTGACCTTAAAATACAAATATCTTTATGTAGAGCTGGTATGTAATCTTAAAGTACAGACATCTTAACGTATGAATCTAGCTGCTCTGTAATCTCAAAATACAAACATCTTAATGTATGGATCTAGCTGATTTGTAGCCTTAAAATACAAACTGTATGAATCTAGCTGTAATGTAATCTCAGAATACAAATATCTTTATGTAAGAGTCTAGCTGTAATGTAATTTCAAAGTATAAGCGTCTTTATGAATGAGTCTATATGTTAAGTAATCTTAAAGTACAAACCTCTTTAATTTGAGTAACCTAGAAAATGCTTAGTCTTTTTCGCCAGTCCAGATAAATGAGGCATTGATACATTGATGAAATAAAATTAAGAGAATAATCAATTCATTAAGCTAGATGATTGCATGATGTAGGTGCTAGCCTCGAACGCGAGTTAATGGTGTTCGAATCCTATTATACTCTATATTGTTCGGTGTTTTTCAACCTAAACATTTCTTTTTGACTTGGAATTGTTTAGTCGTACACCTAATTTAAGATGACCTGAGATTTTTAATAATAGAAATTACTTATAAAATTGATATTTATATTTGTGTGGAGATGTTTCTTCCAATAAAACATTTAATAATATAGAACAGGATGACAATATTGCTGTCAAACATGCATGAAAATGCAAGTATAAATTCAATACAACGTATAAATATGAACACACTTACATACAATGATATGAAAACCTAGAATACCTACAATGTAAAACGATATTAAATGTAGCGATCCCTCTTTGTCCATATTGGTTGGTGACAATGCAGGTAACGTTCTTGCCGTCATCTTGGGGTGGGTTTGGAACAATACTGCAGGTATTTTCTCGCTGTCGCACGCATGAAACACCACGCCAGGTGTATTTCAGTTCTTGTGAATTAAATGGCTGACAGGCAAGGTCCAGTGAAAATGATCCATTGGTATAAAATGGTTTCGATGCAGTAATGAAGGCAGAAAGTGTATATTGTCGATATGGATCTTTTCCCAAAATATTAACAGAAAAGAACACATATACATGCTATTTCTGCACAAAATAAATGAAAGAAGCAAGTTGAACAGGATATTAGTAAATTAGAATAAAGTAATTACATTATTCAAGTCATGCTTGATTGAGATTAGACTTTTCCCGAACATCGTCCCTTTCACCATTCATTATTTGTTTTAAATATGTCAAGAGAGAATATGTTGTAATTCGATGTCTCAAGGTCGCAGTTATGACGACAAGTGATAAAGCTGTTTCAGATTGTGGTCGTTTGTCTCTTCATCAGTACATTTCCCAGGTAAGAAAGCACACGAACTGTGTCAGTACCTTTCTCAGGTCTTGAGGATTACATATCTTATAAAGCCATCAAAACATAATCGTTTTCAAATATACACAAATAAAAAGTAGAAATGAATCACTAGAAAAAACAGGTACTGAAGTTAGAAAATTCATAAAGAAATGGATGTTCTCTTTGCTTTCATTAATTGTTTAAAAGTTGAATTCTATGCATAATATAAGTGTGTAGTTATACTATATGAAGAATATTAAATTATTTTTACCGGGAGTAGTAATAAATAGGAAACAGATAAGAGTAGGTTCTAACGAAATGCTCATATTACTTGTTACAGTACTTCGGTATTAAAATGCAACGATAATTTACAGTTATTTGTTAGTAATATGTCAGGTCGGTTTTAATGGGGGCTCTTTAGGCTTACGTCACTCTCGCGCTAAAGTAGGATGGGGTAGAGTAGAAAGAGGTGGGATGTGTGGTTAGGGGTTAACGGTTCATTATATCTAGTAATCATTTCTTGGTTTTATCAGCTGTGGCTTTTGAAGTTTTATCCTCCAGCGTGAGGGTAGTGTCTAAGTTATTAAGCATATATATCTTTAGCCAAATTTATTCAATCTTTAGGTAATTTTAACCGTCTGTACACATTTTTGTCCAGTCTGTATTTTGTCGATTATGAGTAAAAGAAATACAGTTCTAATTTCCATGGCAACTTGATTTTTGTTGACTATAAGTGAAAGAAATACAGTTCTAATTAGCCAAAACTTTATTTTTGTCGTAATATTCAGTAGGATGATAGAAGCTGCTAAAGTGTGTGGCTGGTAGAGAGTTTGGTTTAGGTTTCATATTTTTTATTTCTATTTCTTCTGTTGGCTGTGCAAATTGAAAAGGATTTTGACCTGCAATTATTTTCACCAGGTGTTCGTTCGGCAAAGCTTACAGCATGGGGTACAGATACTAGGGTAGTATTAATCTTTCTGTGATAATTTATGGCATAAGTTTCTTGCCACTATTAGCTATATTGAAATAAACAGTTGGCATTAAGTGGGATATCATGCATAATGTTTAGTTTAAACAGTTTGATTGCTAACCTCGTGTAAATATCTAGAAATAAAGGTTGGGAAACGCAATATATAGTTTTTCAAAGGCCCATAATCAATACGAATATAAATTTCCGTCTTGTTTGAACTAAAACGTCTAAAAGGAAACCTTTAATGTTAGCAACGAGGACGTAATTATCGAAATAGAAGAAAGACTATTGTTGAAACCTACCTGTGAGTTCGGAATAGATTATCAGGTTGTTTGGCATCTCGTTAAATTCAGCCAGAGTTGTTAGATTATTACCGTTAGTGTCGATGCGTAAAAGGAGCCATCTGCTGTTATGATAACAGATATACATTATCAGAAGTTGATTCCAAAGCATCTTTCTAAAAATCGAGAAACTATCAACATAGGTAATTAATTAGGTACAGAGAGAGGCATTTATAAACAATAAACATAGGTAATTAATTAGGTACAGAGAGAGGCAAAATTATTAACAATAAACATAGGTAATTATTTAGGTACAGAGAGAGGCATTTATAAACAATAAACATAGGTAATTAATTAGGTACAGAGAGAGGCATTTATAAACAGAAAGGCAGAGAGAGAGAGAGGGGGGGGATAATTAATGATTTGTTGGACGGACCGATGGACCTGAACAAAGAGGGGGGCATACACTTTGAAGTATTGTAGTTAAAAAAAGAAATGAATTAATATATATTTAATGTTAAGTGCGGTGAAGGTTTATAAATTAAGTCTTTCAACAGTTTTTTCCTAATGTTGAGGATTATTTCTTTGATTCTTTATATTTAATTACAAACACTGTTTCATTTCATGAATAAGTTAAATAATAAATGAACTAAAGGAAGTAGGGGATTGCTGCTTTCACAATTGTTCATGTTTTGACTATATGTCTATTTTGTAGCAGTTTAAGCTTTGACTATACGTCTATTTTGTAGCAGTTTAAGCTTTGACTATACGTCTATTTTGTAGCAGTTTAAAGTTTTGACTAAACATCTACTTTGTAGCAGTTCAAAGTTTTGACTAAACCTCTACTTTGTAGCAGTTTAAAGTTTTGACTAAACCTCTACTTTGTAGCAGTTTAAAGCTTTGATTATACCTCTGTTTTGTAGCAGTTTAAAGTTTTCATTAACCAATGTCAATGCTGATGTACTCAAATCACTCTACCAGCCAGTCACGTACATTTCCTCTCAATAGAGAAAGTAGAGTTGCGAATATTCTCAGTCGTATGTTCATCGTCTGCTATTTTGCAGAAATGACAGTGACGATTTTAGATACTATAGATACGAACTCTAAATCAAAAATTAATTATAACGCTAATCATATCCTTAATCCTGATCTTATCCAACTATGTGAGTATTCGCAAATCTGCCAGTGAAGGAGCGCCAAATCATGCCATCTATTGTCTCGTTCATGTTTAATAATCTGTGCTAATAAGTTTGATCTGTACTATTCATGCAAATATCTCCTTCTCAATTTCTTGCCCAGTTTGACTAGGTTTTGTTGTATTTTATAGTGGAGAACTCTTTCCGAATGGAAGTTTATAAAAGTATGTAATGTTATCCATTCGGAATGAGGAGAAAGATATTTTAAGAATGATTCAAATTTGCTAAAAGACACTTACTAGTTAAAGTTGAATTGTGTGACAAGAAATTTTTCTGGATATATTTTTTAACACGTTATCCAAATTTTGTAAGCACTGCATTTTTAAGCAAGCAGTATAAAGTTTAATTTTAATTATATATTCTTTTAAATAAATGAATGCATTTTGATGGATTTGATTTTTAAAAATAAACAATTAATGATTATTATTATACCTGACTTTAGTTCTGTAATTATTTGTTCAATTCAATGTTAAGTTTCTTTTAAATTATTATTTGTATGTTGAATACGCATCGTGTTTTGAGTGTTGTTTAGTGAGTGTAATGAATGCGTGTACTACTGAATGCTTATTATTAAGTTATTGGACTTTGCTCAACGTGTTCTACATTTCAGTTGGAATGTATGCGTCAGTTTCCTGGAATACCTGAGGCAGAATAGAGTTTATTTATATATTTATTTTAGTTTTATAGATGTTAGGTTATAAAGTTTAAGTTTGTATATTGCAAAAGTACCTCACTATTAATACTCTTAATTTAGGACGATTTTACTGCTAGATAAATAATAATAGTTTTTGTAATTATTTTTCTTTCTTGAAGACATTTGGTAATGCTCAACATCTACACAGCTGTGGAATATAGATGCAATTTAGTTTTAAATAAATTACATTATGAATAGGGTTATAGCATGACGTTTGCATTTACTATTAAATCACACTTATTTAAAAGTAATAAACACGAGGAACCCAAATGATAAAGAAATAGTCTAAGAACGTTTGAAACAGAGCTTAGTGCAAAATAATTATAGAGAGATAGTTCTTTTCAGGGTTTCCAGAATAGTAACAACCAGGAGAATCAAGTTCCTAGAGTGGAAATGGCCGAGGAATTAAATGCTACTTCAGTGGTGACAGGAATTAAATGTTGTTACTCCAGTGATTACTGAAGAAGTAAATATTTTATTCAGTGGTGACTGAGGAATTAAATTGTTTTATTCAGTGGTGACTGAGAAATTAAATGTTTTTATTCAGTGGTGAATAAGAAATTAAAAGTTCTTACTCCAGTGGTGAATAAAAAATTAAATATTCTTACTTCAGTGGTGACTGAGATATTAAATATCCTTTCTTCAATTCTGATTTAGGAAATAAGTGTTCTTACTCCAGTGGTGACTGAGGAATTAAATATATATTTTACTTAGTGAAGGGGGGACTGAGAAATTAAATGTTCCTATTCCAGTCGTTATTGCGAAATTAAATGCTCTTACCCTGTGGTGAAAGAAATTAAATGTTCTTACTCCATTTATTATAAGAACATTAACTCTGCCGGGCTCTGGGATGAGCATTCACTTTTTTCTGATGGCGTGTTATTGATGTGATAAGACCCCATTTGTCTATTATATCTTAGTATATATTATTTTATAATAAAATATATCATTTCCTTATTATAACGCTTATTTGCATTAATATTTTTATATGTTTACATTATTTGTTTATTTCTAATATTGATTATTACATTTTTGCATTGTTCTAGTGATGGTATTATTTATTATTTATGTCTGCATTGTTTTAGTATTTATTTGTATCTTTGATTTGAGCAAATGGTAGGATTATAATTTGGCTAAGTATGCAAAGTCTGTTATAATTATGAAAATAATTGTAACGTCAATTACACTTTTGAATTGCTTATTGTAAAACAAAATCTTATGTTTGATTTGTATAATTAAATGATGACTATTTAAGATGATGACTATTTAAGATGATGACTATTTAAGATGATGACTATTTAAGATGATGACTATTTAAGATGATGACTATTTAAGATGATGACTATTTAAAATGATGACTATTTAAGATGATGACTATTTAAGATGATGACTATTTAAGATGATGAGAATTTAAGAACATTAAGTAGAAAATGGGATCGGAGTTCAGCTGCTTATACATTAAATTGACACACGAAGATTAATTTAAAAGTTCTCATAATTGTTTTGTGAACTATTAGTCACACTCTTAAAATCTAGTACAGTTTATGTAGTATTCTATTCCTAAATTATAACATACGAAAGTGAAGGCTGAAAGAATATGTAAAGGAAGACTAAAAGAAATTGTGCACTCACTTTTCACAAGTGATACAATTATGTTAGACAGGAATTAAGTATTAACTCACCTTTCACAAGTGATACTTTTATGCTTGCAATAAATTGTGTTTAAATTCACTTTTTATTAATGGCACTATTATGCTTGAAAGACATTGTTTATTAACTCACTTTTCACCACTGGTACATTTAACTCTTTATCGTACATTTCTAGTTTTTGCGCTACATATTAACTACTGTTCAACCTAATTGATAATCCAGTTAACCGTCTTTGTACTAATGATAACAATGATCTGAGAACCCATTTCGGAAAGACCTAAGGATATCTTGATGACAAGAAACATAAAATAAACTTTAGGGAACAGGAAAGGAATGACAAGTGAGTATCCCAGTGTACAAGCAAAGTGACCTCTAACAAAGTTAGATTATGCACACGGCCGCCATGCTCTTTCTCTCCATTATCATTTACTTACAGATTGGATAGAAACAATTTAAGTTAATTTAAAGTTTGATTTGCCACAAAACACAATTCCTTTACATTGATGTTTAAACAAAGTGCATAATTTTAATGAATATTTATTTTCCAGACTGTGTGAGTTCTCACGATTGAGAATGGGTGTGGTCTGCCTATTTACGCTAGCAAAAGAAAAATGAGTGTGGTCTACCTATTTACACTAGCAAAAGAAAAATGAGTGTGGTCTGCCTATTTACACTAGCAAAAGAAAAATGAGTGTGGTCTGCCTATTTACACTAGCAAAAGAAAAATGAGTGTGGTCTGCCTATTTACACTAGCAAAAGAAAAATGGGTGTGGGTCTGCCTATTTACACTAGCAAAAGAAAAATGGGTGTGGTCTGCCTATTTACACTAGCAAAAGAAAAATGGGTGTGGGTCTGCTTATTTACACTAGCAAAAGAAAAATGGGTGTGGTCTGCCTATTTACACTAGCAAAAGAAAAAGTTAGAAAATGGATATGATCTCAGTCGAATTTACATTGGCTTAAGAAAACATTAGAAAATATATCTTAGATTTATTTTGACAAAAAACAAACGTAGGCTTACTCTGAAATACCCAAGCTGGTTACATACAAATGTGATTTATAAAGTGCCAAATTAGTGACAACGGATTTAAAAGTTGCGACAATCTGTGTTTGATTGGTGCCTTCAAGGTTCGTCCATCCTATTTGACCAGACAAGGAGTCGACCCAGTACAGACGTTTATCTGCAGAACAAAAATTACTATTAGCATTAGATATAAGAGACACCATTATGGTCGATTATTATATTTCATGTCGCGTTTGAATAAAAATCGCAACTATCTTTAAAATCAAGTGAAAAGCTATATAGATTAACATACAACTAATAAAAAATGAAATCTGTTTGACGTTTAGATTACTGATAGCAAATTTCAAAGTCACACACACAACGAATGTTAAATCAGCTGATTGAAATGTCTTGTTTTTTTCTACGAGATTTGAGATGTTTATAGTGGTTTACAATCGACCTTGATGATGAAACAAAGGGCCACAACAATTCTCTTTTCTAATGAAGGTATGGCTCTTGTATCACGTGCTACTGCATATTTTCAATCATGTCAGACAATTTTGATCGATTTCGACCCAGGGCAATTAGTCACATTATGACGTCATTCTATGATTCCATACATAAAAAATATTTTTCTTTTATCACGAAAGTAACAAACACATATACATGCCATTGGCTATTTATATTTATCTAGGACACGAAGAAAGCTTTAAATTACTAACATTTTGAATTTTAAAATTATATATATGATATAGATTTCTGTTCCCTTGACTTTAAGAACATATTTGAAACCATTTACCCTACGTCATGTACAATAGAAGGTAAAACCATCCATCCATCCATCCATCTATCTGTTACTATGTATTGCATATTCATAATAAAGTGTTTACCACTCTATATATCTAATTAGCAGTTGTGTTATGATTCTGACTAATTAAAAATAAATTATCTCTTAGGATTACTGATATTCTAATCAAGACGCGTGAGTAACACATGTGTAAAGACCAACTTTAGAAATTTATTTTATTCTGACTGCTAACAGGCAGCATACTTTGTCTTTCTTGTCTTTATCTACCCCCTCCTCCTATCTGTGTGTCTAGTCATAAAAATGTTTGGCTAAATGTAAACGTACTTAAGACATTGATAATACTTAAATAATGCTTGACAAATTCCTTTGTCGTTGTACTCACTTTTTGCGTCAAGCGCTAAGGTCATTGGGAAAGAGTACGTTCCGGTGGCCACAATTCTCCGATCACTCCCGTTATACCGAGCTCGCTCAATTTTCTGCACCTTGCCCACGCTGGTCCAATACACCACCCTGTGATGGAATTACGTTATTCCGGTTGTCATTCCAGTTTCATTCATACGGATAGAATAATGTCATTTCAGTTTCAGTTATATATATAGGGTGGGGAAGATACACCATTCTTGTAAATCAAGCACATTTAATTTATTCAATTTGTTTATCTTTCTAAGCTATATTGGTTATCATTGAACGATATAAATTCGTATTTGTAATCCTATGAAATAAAGTTAGATATGAATAGAATATCTGATTTGGATTCTTTGCTGAACTCTCTAGAACTTTTCTGGATATACTTTATTAATGAAAGAACACGGAGAACAACATCGTTTATTCACGCAGACATCCCCCCTCCCTCTCTTTTATTACTGAATAAACAAAATTTTGAAAGATGACTTAACTGCTGCACGAGTTAAAGTCATTGATATTTAGAGATACATTTATAACTCCATCTTGCTTGAAAGGCACAGATTTTTTTTTGTTTCCTAGGAGTCAGATTTTGTAGTGTGATGTATGAAGTGATGCATTTTTCATGATGATCGTATACTGAAGATGTTAAATTGCTTGACTGTTTAAACACAACACACACACACACTCGTGCTCATTAAATTTGTTGAACAGCAGTACACAAAAGAGTTTGGAAGTGTAATACAGATATTTGTGATAGTCCGACCTGTACCTTGGGGAGTTTTCCGAAAGATTAGGAAGGAACTAGCATGCTGACCGAAATTCGTTTCTGTTTCTAAGAAAAAGATACCGCTAGATTTTGATCTGATAACACCGTATTAAGAATAATGTAACGGGTTTGTCTGAGATAGTTCTAGCCGGCAATTTTTATATTTTTGCAATAATGTTAACAGTTTATAAAAAAGTTATTATGATTTTTTTAAATATTATTTAAAGAAAAAATAAAGTTGAAATAACTTACCGTCACATAAAGCACACGCGCGCGCGCACGCACACACACAAACACTCTTAACATAATAATGTATAACATTTGCATTTTCCTAATCTTTCCTGCATTAATTAAGTTATTGTGTTAACACTCTTATATACCAGTAAACTCTAAGGACATTAATTATTATTTTTTATATTAGATTTAAGACATATTAGTTATTAACATACATACTACTTATTTCTATTTTGTTTTTAGTAAACAAAACAACACTTCATTGATGCATAACAATAAAATTAAACATACCTATTAGTATTTAACTCACAAATTCCCCAACGAGATACAATATATCGTTAAAAAAATCATATTAAGAAAATTACATTTACAATAATAGTAGTATTTAATCAAATATTTTTCTTTGATTCCGTTAATCTAAATTTGATCAGCAACAACCTTAGTGTATTCACACAAACTAGAGCACACAAACCCTTGCATGACGTCAAGTGCAATTGCTAGGGGCATGTCGAGATTGGTGATGAGAGTGTTTCTCACAAATCCAGTTAAATTGACACTGCCAATTTGTTTTGTTCCAGAGTCGGTATAGAAAAGTATACGCTTGTATGAGTCAATAGCAAGTGATTGAATGCTTGAATCTGAACAGAAAAAGTTCAGACACCAACATATATTATTACATTTTAATCAAAATATTATGTTGGTCTTAATTTTAAAAAAAATATTATAATTAGCTGCAAATATCACATTTCTTTATTAGAATTAATAGTGCTTTTGAATGTTTATATATTCTCACATTATATAACATTGCAAAAGCATTTTGAATTTTAATAATTGGGCGAGAATATCAAATAAATAAACGTTTATGTTATCAACAGAAAAAAAACAATATTGACTTAAGGAAATAATCTTTCATATACAGGGCTTTAATAAGCCTAACGTTGCTTTATTCTGCACTGGGTTCGCTTCAGTTTATAGTTTATACCATTCGTTTGACTGCACAAGGATTAAATTCTGGTAAGAACATTAGAAAACATGGTGCAAAGTAAAGTAGAAGAGAGAATATGAAGTATATTGGTATATTTTCTAGGTAGAGTGTGCTCTGAATAAGTGGCTAATATATGGCCCTTTCCGATTTGTAACTATGGTGAAATCAAGAATTTTTAGAGAAAAGTTATAATAGTTTGTTCATAACCTTGTCAGGATTCTGCTTCAATAGTCTTTGCATGCTTTTGTAACAAAGTTTCAAGTTTATTATTTCATGCGTTTCTCTTGCACATTGTAGAACACTGATAAGCTGCTATTCTCTCGAGACTATTAGTTCCTTCCAGCAGAACAAGATTGTAGCAATTTCCAGTATCTTCTTTGTAATAGACATTCCACAATGTAGACGAGCATAGCATACATCAATAGAGTGCAGTGTATCCTTACACTTACACACTAGTGGTTGAGACTTCACCCATCTAGGGTTATAGTGGTTAATAAATCAGTGAACTGGGAGATTCTGGTAAAAACAAAAGGCTGCTTCTTCCAAGTAAATTATAATCCAGGAACATGTAATAAGTTTCCTGTTTATTCATCTCTAACTCCATTCTTTCTTACATTCAAATCCAAACATACAGTTTCCTGCAACAGTATTCATTAGTCCGATACACAAATACAGCATAATATATACATCATAACAATTTTATGAACGTGTTCACTAGAAACAATATCTAGTGTTTAGCATACTACATATAAGCATCATAGTTCACAATTTGTAGAAATGATAGTCTACTCATATAATACATCTCTACGTAAAACACAAGTATAACGTATCAATAGCAAAAATGCACGAAATATTTCTCAATCAGTCAGTTAACTCGCCATTAAGCTAAGAGCCGCCTTTCAAGACTGGATTTCTGCCACTTCAAATTGAAAGTGTTTAGAAAATAAATTCTTTTCAACAGCTAAACTTTGATCTCAGCTCATTGGCTGGTCTCATTTTTCAAAATCACAACCACTGGATAATAAAAACTACTCATCCACCTAAAACTGTTTTAGATTACATCAGCCAACTTAACACATTCTCCACCTGAGTTGTTTACTCCAACTCTTGGGATTTGCAAAAAATATCGTCATAAGCAGTACCCAAGGTCGGGTCACTTTGACATTTGACAAGTTATGTAACAATTAAATTTTAAAATAGGAATATGCAGATTTAATGCGTCCCACTATCTATCTATCTATCTATCTATCTATCTATCTATCTATCTATCTATCTATCTATCTATCTATCTATCTATCTATCTATCTGTCTGTCTGTCTGTCTGTCTATCTGTCTATCTATCTACCCAGCTACTTGCATTTACTCAACTCACTTGTTCCTAGATTGGTGACTCTAGTACTGTCGCTGCCATTCAAGAAAGCCCTCCATATTTTCTTGCTCGGCGATTCCACCCAGTAAACACGATCTTCCTCAGGGTCATATGCTAGTGCTTCGGGACTTGTCAAATTGGTTATCGGAAGTACGATATCACTTCTAGTTTCGATATCCATGCGAATAATTCCGTCCTCAGTTGAAATCAAAATAAATTCAAGTGGCAAAATATCTGAAAGAAATGAAATACGAAGCATATACATGTTAACAAGCCTGTATGATATTTAATTAGTATTTTAAAACATTCCTAGGCCGACTGAAGAATGTGTATAACGCGCGTGAATTCCGAGTAAGTAATGACCAAATATATAACCTGGATTAACTCCATGTCTTTGGTAGGTATGACGGTCTGTGACATACTACATTAACTGTCTCTTGTAGGCCATTAACATACGTCCAAAGTGTCTAACAGTATAATTTATAAATGAATATTTATTAAAATGGTATAAAATAAACAACAGCGTGATTTAGTTAACGTTTGTTAGAAATAAACTTTTGCTAAATAAATACATGCACATACACCTACTTATGTGCCTAATTACAGAAGAAAAGAAATCTAATTTTTGAAGTCATACATAATTTAAATAAACAAACACTCTTTTACCTGCTGTATACGTAGCGTGGAAACCGCTGAAGGACATGAAGCTTTCGCTTTTGAAACGAATCCACATAGTGTTCTGTGAAGTTCTTTGAGGAAAAGGTATTGTCGAGTGACAGGTCTCCAGGGTTAGCAGAGGAGACATTGACGAATCTCCATCTCGGATCTACAGTGAATCAGTGTTTTTGTTATACTGTAAGTCTATCCTCTTAAATGCTACAAGTTGTATTTCATTAATGTTCAAAGCATAGTGCTCGTAAAACTAACTAACTAGGTACTTCAATAATTTAAGCCTAAGTCCTGAATTTTTTTTTCGCAGGAAACTCATAGGTATAAATGGAAGGATATTTTTTAAAAGTTGTCTACGTGTGGGAACAACCACCGCAAGTAGACATAGTTAGCACCTATAAACACGAACAATGCAAGCTGGAAATACAGATACAAATCAGAAGCTGTTATATCATTTCCCAAAGTAAATCTAAAGTGAATGGTACCTCACCCAGTCTAACATCACATATGAATTTTTATGAATGAAAAACAGAAACTAGTTAGTTATCGATGAAGAAACAATGGGGATATTTGACATGTGTGTCACATGATAGGAACTAAAGTCAGGAATCTCTATAAATTTTAACTTGACCTTTCGACGACAAATTGGTTCTGGAAGATGTCTCGAAGAGAAACAAGTCTGATTCAAGATAGTGTGAAATCATTGAGTGTGTATGAAGTAAAAACCGACTTATAAACTGTAAAAAAAGAATGCAAGATTAGAGTCGGAATTCTAAGTCATCAAACATACAGTGTTCGGCCCTTTTGGCAGAAAGTTACCTGGATATGTTGTTAAATTTTGAGGGAATATAAGCTGTAATAATGGTTTTATTCTAAATTATACTTCTTTTTAGGGTTTCGAAAAGAGAATGCGTAACCCTGGAATTAGTCCTATCGACATGTTCATAACTATATATTTCTTACATATAAGAATATACTGGAATATTGCGGGGTTTGGAGTTTGGAGTTTAAGGTTATACTGAAATTCAAGCTGACAAATCATTTCAGAGGGTGGAGAAATGTGGTTCTTGCAGATGATTCAAGCTGATGGTCATCAGAAAGCATTGCGTCAAAGCAGTTTTGATGCAGTATGTTATCCCTGTAAATTTGTGTTAAACATGGTCCTTCATAATAGAAGATCTAGAGAAATAAACATTATATTAAGAAGTGCTTGTGTGTGAAATAAGATATCTAGAGAAATAAACATTATATTAAGAAGTGCTTGTGTGTGAAATAAGAGATCTAGAGAAATAAACATTATATTAAGAAGTGCTTGTGTGTGAAATAAGAGATCTAGAGAAATAAACATTATATTAAGAAGTGCTTGTATGTGAAATAAGAGATCTAGAGAAATAAACATTATATTAAGAAGTGCTTGTGTGTGAAATAAGAGATCTAGAGAAATAAACATTATATTAAGAAGTATAAGCAACTCACCCAGTGACGGTTACCAGTTCTAGGCGACTGGCTAGTTATAATGACCAATGATCTGATACTGGTCAATAACAAATCTAACCAATTGGAGAATCAGTCAGTAAATGACCTGATAGAAAAATCCTTTGTTCTTATCACTTAGATTTCGTCTATGGTCAAGTCCTGCCATTAAAGGCTGATCGTGAGCTGGTGAGTTATTTGACTAATATAGGGAATGGACTTAGAAATATTACTTTTTGCTGTTTGAATTAATTTAGAAATATTTTCTTTCATTTTTGAACTATTGATTTGTGGTTTGCCATTAGACTCAGAGATGATTTAATGTATTTGGAAAGTTGACTTTTATGAGTTTGCGATTAGATTTAGAAATGTTTTAATCTGTTTGAACTGATGTTCTATGACCCGTAATTAGAGAGATTTTGTATATTGCATTGTTGAACATATGACGTAGTCCCTAGTGGAAACGATATTCTGAATTTGATTGTACATGTATCATATTTTAAGCCCATGTTTGTGAATCAAGTTAATGAATTTGATCACAAGAAAGTAAGTTTGAGAATGTATGTGGAGAAATATGGGAGTGTAGAATATTTTAGATCTGAATCTTACGCACTGTCGCTCGATTTTACTTTTCCAGAGAAGAGCAAGCCTTCCTTGATGTGACACCTCAGGGCAAACCTCACGCGCTATGATTATTTTATATTAATAAATAACACATATTCACTACAAGTGATCAAGAATCTTAATTTATAATTATTAATAATTCTTCCAGAAGACCAACATGTCTCTCACTTGGCGGATTATTAGGGTGTCATAAAATCCTACTCTTTGCACAATAATAAGATAGACATTTTACTGTCGCATAATTTTTTGCAGGTGGAAACATATATATCTAAAGGAGTATTAAAAATCCACCTTTTATTTAGATTTAACGAACCCTATCAACACACATTTACTCTACCATAAGGTTTTAATATATGTGCAAGGATGTCAATAAATTTAACAATACGTTTATTGAATCAACAATCAGATATAAAACATTATGAATATAATCAAAAGAGCGTTGACAATGACATCACTTAACAACATATTTAATTAAACATCAGACACTCAATCAGTTATCCTACCATAGACACCAGCAGTTAGATTAACATAGTTATATAATCAAGTTCATAAACCATCATATAAATGAGAGTGGAGTTTTAGAGAGATAATTATAGTCAATGTACATAACTTTCAATCGAATGTAGCTATCACTAGCACGTATTCACAATCACATGGTTTGCAACAATTTAGATGACGGTCCTATGTATCCCTTCTAGGCACTTTACTCAACTGTTCTAGAATCATTGATGTGCTCACAAACAACAGAGTGGACAACCGTTCAGAACATTGTATGCATTATTAAGCATGCCATGAGGAATGTTCCTGAATCTTCATGTGTGCTACTCAGCACACCACAAGGAATGTTCAAGAAACTTTCATGAATTCTCGAAACCAAACTCAGGCCTCAATTTATGCCATATTGGCTCTCAAGCGGAATTCGCAGAAATCAACTTACAATAACATGTTTACTGAGAAGTTCGATGACAGTGCTGGATACACACATCAACGTGATCCAATAAAGGATACAAGCTTACAACGATCAAATTAAGGCAGCACTAAATTTAAAGCGTATTTCATCTCTAAACATCTTTCTCTCTTACATACGTTCTCAAGTTACAAATCCTGCAACAATATTCATTAGTCTGATACACACGCAGCACAAGAAATATATCATTGATCAAAATTCACAAGTATAATGTACAACGTAATCAAATTAATGAACACAGATATAATGCTTCATTTATATAATCACTTCAAATCATAGATCAATAGCTAGCATGTTCATTCTTTCTTTATTAGTCAATTACCATCAACTAATAATCGATCGCCTTTAAGAGTGGACTTGAGTTATGTCAAAATCAAATATATAGCTTTCTTCAATAAAATAAGTTCGGTCCATCCCCACTGGATGAAGTTGTTATGAACAGGTGTGAGACTATAAGTCAGAAAAACTACTCATCTGCTTGGAACTGGTTTCGATTGCAGCAACAAGTTCTAGCATATTCTCCTTCTGAGTTGTTTACTTCAACTCTCGTACTTACAAACATATCAGCATAAGCAGTACCCAAATTGACATATTTATAATTATTCACTTTAGAAATAGGGATAGACAAATTTATTCTGCCACGCTTATGTTATCTCCTTCAGACCAGTAATCTACAGCACTCTACTTAAGTAGGTAGGTATGTGTGTATTGGATACTATTGTTACACTTGCCAGCAACAGGGTTGCTGGAAATTGACTACATGAATCTCCGTTCCAAAACCATACAGCAAAAGTTGGGTCTGGCATGGTCTAGAGAGACAGCACACATTCTTCTTGGAAAAGTTCGGGTAACGTGACTAGAGGCACGTGTTAGACCCATTATCCAAGGAGCCAAAGTAAGCCTGTGACATTGTTGTGAAAACCACCCAGTGACAGCTTAAGACATACGACGGTCATGCGAAATTAACTATTATACTTTTTACTCCTCCTCTGATTTCTGTGATGAGAAATAGACTCAAAATTTGATTACTGATTACTAACTTGACTATTTCATTGTTAGGATCGAGAATGAATAAGTGGTGGATATTATCTGAACATTATCTTATGAGAGTCTGTATTCTTTTTCAACTGTATTCGTTTGTATGTTTTGATTGTTGATTTAATAAATATATTGTTGTTTATTATTTATTCTTCTTACCATATTATGTAAATTATATGTTTGGAGTAATAGTGGGTGGATGGGGGCTCGCTAAAAATTTAAAAGACGGATATAATTACTCCTTAAGTAAGAAGTTCCACATACGGAAAAGAATTATGTGTCAGTAGAACATCTATCTATATATTGTAAGCCAGTGTAAGGGGTAGAGTTTCTACACGCCAGGTGATCCGCCAGTTGGGAGACAAGTTAAGTTCCTTATTGGGATTTATTTACATATATGAATTAAGATTCCCATCACTTATATTTAGTCATGAATTATTAATTAGAATATAATAATTATTATTATAATCAACAGTAGCAGGACATGCGTCAAAGGTAGATTATAAAAATGTATAAAAATAGAATAGCAGTCAGGAAAACGAAGAAAGATGAGGAAAGTAAATGAAAGCAGAAGAAATATGTGTAACAATTCGCCTCAATGTGAAGCATACACTCATTACAACGTAACGAGTAAGTTCAGTGATAGGCCTACCTCTACAAAATCTATCATGCAGCCTTCCTCTTCCTCCAGCATGAAGTCTGTAAAGGTGAGAGTTATGCGGTATCCTTCTGGCTGGTTGATGATGTAGATACACTCTACGTCATCAGGAGCAAAAGACGGGTAGGATGGAGACTCTATTACACCTTGGCGTTTAGTATAGTTTCCTCCACACTCTAGAATTTAAAATTCGATTTAACAATTATTATTTGCTTTTTGATATGTGCATGATTTTGTCTAGCTAATGTTAAACACGTTTGGAAGTTTCCTCGATAATAATACTGATAAGAGCAGACGACATTTTAAAAATATTTTTCAATTTTGTTTATTTATACGTACGCAGCAGTGTGCATGTCATCAAATCGCTGTTAAGAACCATCCCCAAGGGACACAAACACTTTCGTCCATTATTAGCCAGCGGGATACAAATGTGACTGCATCCTCCATTGTTGTCAGTACAGGGAGTGATACCTGTAAAGTCATCAATTTCTTACTTTTATTTCCAAATAGCTACAAATGCTGTTCTCATTTTTATAAACTTAAATATTTCTGTGTTATGATAAACAAGCTTACTCTTTGCAGCCTAATACTCGGCACTCTAGTCGCAGTTAATTTGTGAATCATCTAACATTATTATCTAAATGAATAGATCAGTAAAAAATGATATTAAAGTATTAATAAATTCTAACCAATATCATTAGCACAAACGTTAAGATACATCAGGCATGTTCACGAATTTTGTGACGCAGGTTCATAATATGTGAAACGAAACAATATGCAACATTTTTGCCAAGCACTAAATTATTATTTAGAATGACAATAAATATACAATTAAATCACTAACTAGCAGAACTATTATGAAGTGTTCACGAAGTGCACTTTTCTCTGACATTGCCGTTATTAATGTAAGATGGCTATATGCTTGGAATACTTATTTGGTTTCATTGTCTTTCAGAAAAAAATGTACCGGCTTTCATAGTAACCATTTATTAGTTTTCGCAGAATAAATGAGACAATATTTTCTACAACTGAAATGACAATTGAGGACAAATGAAAGTTGTCTTTTAATACAACATACGCTGAAATCTATTCTGTATGCCATGGGAACTTTGTTTTAATGCGTATCAAGCGTGTGCGACATCGATATTGACGAAAGATCAGATCAGAATATTTAACAACAAACGGTGAATAAGTAATTAGATATAACAACAAAAGGCGAAAAATTAGAAAGTTGGTCAACAGGCGAATCTCGTTTAACGATTAATAGTGGGCAGATCAGAAGGTTAACAACTAAACGTGAACGAGTAATTAAGTAAACAACTAAAAACAAAAGAGAAGGTTTAACAACAAAAGCAGCAGTAAAATAAAATGATACGTACATTACTTGTGACTTGAAATGTACTACAGTAAAACAACTGTTATTTGTGTGTGGAAGCGCTTGAGTGTGTATGTTACTGTACACCCTTTACTTAAGTATTTTGAAATTAATTATATTTTCCCCATTCTTTATACATACATTTAAAACTCTAATAAAGTAATATCACTGCAGTTCCATTTCATGGCATATAATACAGTGTGGTGCCCTTACTGAGGACTTAAGTTTATTAAAATATTATTTTTTGGCAGATACGTTGTTACATCCAGTAATAAAAAATAATTGAAAAGCAGTTTAAATCAAAATAATACCTTAACGATATGTTGTTCAGAATCAAATCTGATGTTCTTTACGTTAGGAAATATTTTGAATAAATGAACTTTAATGAAAATTAAAGAAACTGCATATAATTTGCAAATTTATGCAAACTATTTCTTTTAAATGAAACACGGCTTTTTAAGTAACCTTTCTACTTTTGGTATTTTATAAATATAATTCGCTTACTAAATAGAAATATTTCATACACTTGCAACCTTATTTTGAATTTTTTAAAGAAACAAAATCCGCCCTATAAAGGAATATTATTAAACTTAATCATTCTCTCTGCATCCTAATTTTTCTACAAGCCACACCTGCACATCCCTGGTAAAGGACTTCAGTTCTCTGTGCACACTGCATGTGCCCCTAGTACAACGCCTTAAGTACATATTATTTTTATCAAATGCTTTATAAGAGACAATACTTATTTAGAGCTGCATTAATGATTTAATTTTAGACAGCATTATGACTGTGACATATTCACTAAAGCACATATACATATTTGCATTCACAAAACTTTAAATAAAATGTTTGCTTCCATAAAAATACTACTGAAATAAATGTTTCTTCGTATGCCCCTATAAAGGTGTAAGGAGGCACTACCATATATCTTACTAGAATCCGTCCATCTTTCTGCTCTCATCTGCAGTTTGCAGATAATGCCATTTATATTACAATAACTCAGTTGCCTCTTACCAACGTATGACAAGAGATTTGACATATTTACAAATCTAATTTTAATTTTGCCGAACATTCCATTCTTGTTTGAAGGGACTGGTACTCTTGATACACTACAAGGTCTTCATACCATAGTATAACAAGAGCTGTAATGTTTACTCTACTCACTTTCAACACATGTCTTTTGCACATCATTCCAGTCTTCTTCATCTGGGCACGTGCACTTGCTGCTCTTGTTAGGAAGTGGTATACAGATAGCACTGCAGTGGTCATTGCCATTTACGCATCCGTTGGCATCTGCAAAAGCTAGTGTCTAAATAGTTTGTCTGATGACAATCTCACTTTAAGTGGTAAAGTTAGTACTTAAAAATTAAACTAAGGGAAATGCAGCAAGACCGCAATGTATGCAGAGTAAGAGTATAATTTTGTGAAAGAAAAATAACACTATCATCATCAACAACAATTAAATCAAGGATTAAACCTAAACGTAAATAATTTTGTAGAAAAATACAAAAATTAGAACATAAGTATTCAGTATTAAAAATGGTAATATCTATCATTCCGCCCGCTCACACATTCATCCATCCATCTATCATTCCATTCATACTCTTTCTATTGAACTATTGATATGACCTGTATGTGTATATGTTTGTATGTCCATTCATTCATATATAAATATATTATTTGGTTTTGCAGACAAGTGAAATATGAAACATTTTTAGAACCTTCTTGGAAGATTTCTGAATAGATATGGATGTCTTTCAGGCGGCCTTGAATGTAAGAGGCTATCTTCCTGAGTCCCTGACCATTGGTATTCAAGATATGTAAGTAACTGTCACCACTTTGTTTGCTGGAATCAGGCGACACAATAGATGCATGTCAATTACCGAGATTTCTTTGGATAATTTTCAAACATATTAACGCATGGAAAATACTTTAACATACACTAAAGTTAGCAGAGTTACTGACAAAAATAGAAAAAAAATAACAAAACAAACCGACAGACAAAAATTAAAAGAACAAGCGAACGAATGTGAAAACCTAGTACCTAGTACAAGTTCCGGTTTGATGGTGGAAACTGTCGACATGAATTGACAGCTTGATGGCATCTTTCTCTTTGAGAGAAGTATTCGTTTCTTCTAGATACGCTTAACTAATTGTTCTGTATTATTTAATATCAACTTGCTAAACTGAATGCCTAAGCACAGCGCACGTGATTTTCCAGTGTCATCATTCGTTAAATCAACATGCAAACTGAACTGCAATGCATACGTAACTTACTAGTGTTATCATTCAACATGCAAACTGAACTGCAATGCATACGTAACTTACTAGTGTTATCATTCAACATGCAAACTGAACTGCAATGCATACGTAACTTACTAGTGTTATCATTCAACATGTAAACTGAACTGCAATGCATACGTAACTTACTAGTGTTATCAATTTTATATTATTTATATTTATTTCTATCTCCCCACAAAATTCACCATATAACTGATATGAAAAACGTCATAGAAACATAACAAAACTAAAATTCCAAACAATGCTTTAAAATTAGATGTTTTTATAACGAAAGACTATCTAAGATCTATATTCAAGTAATAAATGTATTTACTAAGCATTTAAATGTTATAGTTTATTCTGAGTAGTTAATCGTAATTGTTGCTGGATTAGATAAATCTATCGTCTGCTACCACTGAAATTGACTTACAACCTGTGTTGTCATTGTGTCCGAATGTATCCTTCTAAATCGCGTTCACTTTCTATTTCATTTGATAAAGAAGCCATCTTTTAAAAAAAATATATAGATTCGAGATATCTCCGGTGATTCGTTATTTCTTACACTTTCCTCTTGCACGTGCTGCTCGTCACGACTTTGCTTTCACACATTTGATGTCGCGAGTTTATACGTTTCCGATGACGACTGAAACCTTGTTTTCGGCAAAGTTCATAAAGGAAAATAGATTTTAATACACAAAATGCATTTATCTCCCATCCATAACAGAATGACTAGACTTTATCGAAATAATACTTTAAAAAAAATTTACAAAAAAAAGATTTGGAAGCAATATTCATCTTTTAAAGGAAGACAAGAAATGGATGGCAATACATGTAAAAAGCAATATGACTAGTTTTAATTATATACAAGGAAACGTTTTCTCGTACTCCCAGTTTGTCAAGTACAAGAGGTTTTCATAGATTTCCAGTCCAACGAAATATGTGTCTATTGGAACATAGATTTCTTTTCGTTGTTCACCATCGAGAGTAGTTGATTCAATTTTGTCCGTTCCGATGTCCAGCCAGTAAAGTCGATTATCTAGATAATCCGACAGAAATAAAATGCATTCGAATATTATTTAATGAACATCACTTACAATTTAATTAAAATGTTATTTCTATTTTCAAAGTAATATTATTGCAATAAGTAAAATAATGGAACTTTGAAAGCTTGCTGTTGTGTACATCAGATACGACAGTTTGATGCACTTGCCAAAGTAAAATTCTTTGTATTACATGGGAACTTTGAACCCAGTTATAAACTATATCATTGTTTAACATTGCCTTGCAAACTGGCCATTGTACAGTATTATTTAAAAAATATAATATTTGTACAAGAGAATATCAATGTAAAGAACACAGTGACTGATTCATTTAACTAACGATCTATTTCATATCTTGGAATTAGTGTGTGCCCCTCCTCCCCCTCTTTGAAGTGGCCAACACAAGAAGCTGGAACAACTAAATGCGCAAACAACTTTTGGCTAAATATATACATTGCTTTGAAGGAGGACTGATTTATCGATAGGTGAGATCGAGTCTAAAACAAACTTCTTTTTCTTTTAGATGATGATGGTGGTGGTGATGATGATGATGATGATAATAATAATAATAATAATAATAATAATAATAATAATAATAAAGAGAAGTCCAAAGTTAAGAGAGAGTATGAAAAACGTGTTAGACGAGTCCCGAAGTCCAAGCTAAAAGGGGGGAGCAAATACAAGCCCTTAATTCATACGCAATACCTATAGTAAGCTAGAATGGACAGCAAAGGAAATAAATGAACTGGACAGAAAAACAAGAAAACTACTCACAACACATAAAGCATTACACCCCAAAGCAGATGTAGACAGGATCTAAAGTTAGAAGCAAAAGTGCATCTAGAACTGTATAAGAACATTTAAATCATATTTTTGTGGTTAGAAATTCATTATTGATTGTTGATATTTGTATGCAATATGAATTTTAATATGGTTATTTTGTATATGAATTGTCATTGTTGATAGCTGTGCCATTTACCACATAAGAATTGTATAATTATATTTTTGTTTTACATTTTGAAGTTCATCATTTTCATCCCTCCTTATTTCCCACAAAGTGTATGATATTGGAAAGTTGTGTTTGACTAATCACTGTGTGAAAGAGTAGTGGCCCGAATTGGGTAATAAACGACCCAATTCTTCATCTTCAAACTTGTTATTCACAGATTTTGAGACGGGGGGGGGGGGGGGGGGGGGGAAAGAATTTGTATTTGTATTGTTTTGCTCCGTTCGTCTGTTTTTCTGTTCATTTATAATACTTACTCACCCAATGAACATCCAATAAAACGTTCCTTTACATGACAGAATAAAAATGGGCCCCATCCCAATCATCAATGGTGTCTGTCATGTGTCTTATGTAACAACTTAAGACAACGTATTACTGGCACATGTCACACGAGCTTCTTGGAGATACACCGGAACAGTCAAACCCGACTTTACCCTCCTGTGTGTCTCTCTACTTGTGCATTGCACATCCTCCACAATCCACTGCTATGCCACTGATGAATATTAAGGGAAACTGGGATAGAATAGGGTATCAGGGGAAAATGGGGTATAGTGAAAACACCCTTTTCAGAGTTACATAGCAGCCCAGCTATTACTACCTTTGAGAGATCACGTGACTAGACGACGCCATCGCTTGACACTGTTTTGATCTGCAGTTAATATCAACTTTGAGTATGAATGCTGATGAGATGTATGATGTGCCCCAGACCACCCTTGAACAAAGAGTAGCAAATTTCAGAAAAATCCTGATACTGAGGCAGCGAGCAAAAAGAGTAAGTTTTGATCACACATTGATTGATGGTTGACAATGGTGACACACAAAATAGTATTTCCAAATCACCTCTTCTTCACAATTACCTAAATCTAAAGGTAAGCAGGAGAAATCAAAATCAAGAATACATTTATGTCCAGTTCACATGAATTATATCTGTACACCAAATAATTTGCATGATTAGGAAAAAATAGTTTCATAGCTGTAGGCTATTTTTATTGTGGAATTTTTTAAAGGCCCAATTTCAAGCGTTTTAATCTGGATATTTGCTTTCAGCCCTCGGTGCTTTGAAGACTGTGTTCACTCGAGAGGAGGATTATGGTGGATTATGTTTAACCGATGGACTGTCCTTATTTGAGTTTAGAAAGATGGCCTACGAACTTCCAGAGAGAAACAACAAGGCACTCTACTTTGACCATGATCTAGGGACTGCCATTTACCACTAGTACAGGGGTTTGTATGGACAGGCACTCAAAGCAGCTGTTCCTCACTGCCCACTGTATTCTATATTTCTCCACACCATACCATACCCTTCCTTAAACAAGCAGTAACCAATGTCCAAGCAGAGAAGAGAAACGTCGCCTCACAAGAAGGCAATAATGGCTTCAAAAGAGAAAAGAATTGTCCCAAAAAAACAACAACAAAAATCACTCCGAAACGTTGCACAAAAGGAAAACGAAACCAAACCTCAGACAAACAAGAGGACACAATATTTTTATATTGCGAAGAACTGTATTTTCTTAGTGATGAAAGTTGGGTTGTCTGCTACGAATGCCACAGATAGGTTCACTACTCCTGTGCTGGGCTAGAGGAAGACAACAAAACCCCAGACTTTACATGTGAATTGTGTGAAGATTAAAAAATGAAATGCTCAATGTTAGGTATTTTGTTTCAATTTCCAAGTTACCCCTAATACTTCCCCATTTTGCCCTTAACATATCACGTTTTGCTCCATTTAGCTAATTTTTTCAATCACAAATAAATACAAGAAATTGAAACCTATACACCTTTTCCCTTGTCACATTTTTCTTTATGTCCCAGCCTGCCGTTTGCATGCATATTTTTAATCATTGTGAATGTATTTGAGCCTGGGATAAACGATCTTTCGTAATACCCCATTTACCCCAATGTCCCCTATTAATGATGAACGCTTACCAATGATGGTTACTTACTAACGATGGATACTTATTGATGTGAATAGTCATTGATAAAGATTACTTATTGATGTGAATAGTCATTGATAAAGATTACTTAGTAATGATGAATACTTACGGCTCGTGTCAATGACTAAGGAATGAGGAAGAAAAATATTTCTGTGAACCAATATTTTACGATCGGTTCCATCATAGGTCGCTCGTTCAATTTTAGAATTGTCACCCCAGTCTGTCCAATACATTGTCCTGTTTAGAAAATAGTTAGACATTCAAAATTAAGTTAATGTTTTCAGTGCAAAGTGAATACTAGAAAATATAAACATAAATATCATTATTGTCCATCCGCGTTAAGCAACAATTTACATGCATTGTTTATGATTTACAATTACATGTTTTTCTTACTGTTTCATCCATTTTGATGTGGATGATCTTCTAAATGTTCGAGGTCATTCTAATAATATTAATAAAATAAGCATTTCATGATTAGTACTCCTGTTATTACTTAACAAAAAATTATAAAATATAAAATATAAAGTATGTTTGTATTGTTTTAATAATTACTTAATAGTTTAATAATTAAGAAAATTTGAATAAAGTATAACTTATTCTGTCATTGTGATTGTTCATTTAGCATGCACTAATATTATAAAGTGATATATTTTATTTTTCTACAGTGTATTTATTCTATATTGTAACTTTTAAAAAGATAATGATCCCATTGGCTAGGAGTGGGGAGTTTGGTCAAAAGATACAGAAAATAATTCTCTACGTTCCATAACCGTGAATGAATGGGGATGACTGGTAGCCTGGATCACGCACAAAGATTAGGGTTCTTGTTGAGAGATCCATAGAAGATTAGGGCTATAAGATCGGGGTTATTTTTAAGAGATCCATATTAGATTACTACTATAAGATATGGATTCCTGTTGAAAGCTCCATATGAGATTAAGACTATAAGTTCTGGGTTCCTATGAAAGGTTCATAAAAGATTATGGCTATCAGGAAGACCACCTGGGTCAATATGCATATTTTGTCGAGCGATAGCTGTCAACTGCAGTCCAAGCCGACACTTTTCGAAATGCTTATGTGCTTAGCGACAAGGAGGTCCGTATGTCTAATTGATAGATCTGTTAGCATGGTTTCTTTTAAATTCTGGACTCTGGTTTCTTCTTGCTTTAGTGGTTTTCTGTTCAAGATCTGCCATGTATTGTCCAGGATGACGTTGAGAAAGCGAATTCATGCACTCTTAGATCAATGACGAAATTCTATATTTTAAAAAGGTACTGCTTATGTATTATGCAGATGTATCGACCTTAAGGTTGCTGTAGAAACCTTTTTTTCATGGTTGCGAGATTTACCCGTTCATATAGTCAAGTGCGATGGCGTATGGAACATCGAGGCCTGTGCTAATGATATACTTGTGCTGAGTAGTGCGTATTGTGACGAGACCAATCAATCCACGTTCGGCGTCAGTATAAAAAATCAATTCAGAAAAAGCATCCACGGCAAACCCAATATGTGATGAACCTGTACACAGAGGAAATGACAAACAAAATGAATACTTTATAACACATTTCAAGTTAGAAAATCCTTTATATAGATTTATTTTTTTGTCTCTCCAAATAAACCCTCAATCGCGATAGGTTGACGTAATTTATGCGATGACGTATTGGATCCCATTAGAATAAAAGATTTATATTTTAACAATGAGGTTTTGGGTCAACAAAGGTAGTCTAAGGTTGTATATATGTATGTATCTGTCTATCTATCTGTTGTAGAAAGAATTGACAAATTATGTTGTCCTGTAATATGTATATGATTAAATAAATATTTGCTTCTGAAAGAAAATCAGGAATTTCGAAAACCATTTAAGACAAAATAGAAGACCACTTGATGCACAATGAAAAGTAAATGCATTTTGCGTTGAAATGAAATTTTAAATCGGACAAAGCGTGCATCTCTTTCTTACCCCTCAAATATCTTTTTACCTCTCTGTATGTATATTACATTGGACATTATTCTTCGTTAGTCTAGTATCCACTAATATTCTTTTTCTCTCTGTCTGTTTTGTCGGCCTGTCTCACTTTCTTACTCTTAAATTGGCCGATGTGTATGAGACATAATCATTTTATGTAAATAAAATACAACCAATAATTATTCCGTAAACTGAACAATTCATTACAATAAATCTTATTTATGTATTAAATATAAGTCTTATATTTACCAGTGCCAACGTCAAATATTGTCACCACATCACTGCCATTGATGAAAGCGCTGAATATCTCGCTTTGGCCTGCTTCTGTCCAGTAAATACGATCATTTATAACGTCGTAACCAATAGATGTTTTATTATTTTCTGTGTTTAGTGAAATTTCAATAAATCTCCCCGTCTCTTTGTCGAAACCGATAATCTCAGAGTCTCGAGTCATCAAGATTGTTTCACGTGGCACAAACCCTGTAAGAGATTTTGATTTCAGTGATATTATTATATTATAAACAAATTGCTTCGGAAAGTTTTTAATTGTATTTTATTGGATTTGCTAGAAGAGCAAACAGTACTTAACAATATTGTTAATTTGAAGAACACCGCCACATACCCTAGTTATCTACGTAAACTTGATTAAACATGAGCATTTACTCTGTAATCATTTAAGCCTGAATATAAATTATAATTATTTTTTAACCTGTCTCACAATAAATTACATAGGAAAATTTACACTTCATATATATAAGATGGAAAAGATAATTAAGCAAGATAAATGAAAGCAAAATCAATTAAAAATAGTTTTTATCAGCTATTTATCAATCTGCCTTACTGATTTGTTTCTTTACGTCAAATTGCGATATATGGTAATTTCGTAGGCTATTTGTATTGAATGAAATTGATGATATACACTTTAGAATATTTTCTAAGTTTAGCTCATATACATATAGGCACATCTGCAAAATTTAAAGTGAAAATGATGTGTTTTGCAAAGATATACATTTTATAACCGAAATGTGATAGGTAATATTTAACGTTTATGGTATATTTCTTGCTTCTAAGTTTAGGAAAAATAGAATCTACACATGATATAATGAAAATGACCGTTTGTAATTTAAAAAATAAAAGTAAAAAATAAAATATATATGGGTGATACTGATTTCAAGGAAATATATTCTTCTGATTTATTTCTTAATGCCAAACACTTTGCGTATAATCAATACTTCTAAGATTATTTAAAATCAAAATTTAACTTACTCCTAGTGAACAAAGCGCTAAATCCTTTTAGCGAAATGATATTGTCAGTTTTGAAGTGAATACGCATATTATTTTGAGTTGATCTTTGAATGGCAAGATTTTGAATACCACAAAAACGTTTTCCAATCAAAGGTGAACTTTCCGAATCTCCGTCTCGAATCTGTCGAACAAAATGAGAAAGAAAATACATTTGCTGTGTGTAATCTGCAATTGAAAATAATGTTGTATTAATTTTAAATTCCGTAAATTAGATTTTATAATATATATTTTTCTATCATATGGTATGAAATTTTTATACCGAAATAATAAAATCATTTTATGAATATATGAATACGATTTGTATTTTGATGATTAGATGCTGAAATCTGGTAACGAAACAGAATTTTGAGTGAGAAAAACTTTGATATACGGAAGAAAAAATATGTTGCCTGGCTCAAAATTATTTCAATTTATAATTTGTAATTCTATTTTATATTTTAAATATCTATCCACAAGTATGTGAGAAATATTAAATTGTAATTAATAGTAATGAATGTGAGAATGAATGAATTTCTATAATAACAGCAAGTAACCATTCCAGTGTGCGTAATCTTTATGACAAACTAACTATATGTGACGTGTTTCAAGTTGTTTAACTTTTACTACGAACTGTATTTTAATGTTAATTAATGTGTGTATTATTTACGACGAACAGTAAGTGACTGAATTCTATGTTTGAATGTTTATGGCGAACAGTAAGTGAAGTAATTCTATGTTTGTAATGTTTATGACGAAGAGTAAGTGAAGTAATTCAATGTTTGTAATATTTTTGACGAAAAGTCAGTGAAGTAATTTTATGTTTGTAATGTTTATGACGAACAGTAAGTGAAGTAATTCTATATTTTGTAATGTTTATGACGAAGAGTATGTGAAGTAATTCTATGTTTGTAATGTTTTTGACGAAAAGTAAGAGAAGTAATTTTATGTTTGTAATGTTTATGACGAACAGTAAGTAAAGTAATATTATGTTTGTAATGTTTATGACGAACAGTAAGTAAAGTAATTCTATGTTTGTAATGTTTATGACGAACAGTAAGTGAAGTAATTCAATGTTTGTAATGTTTATGACGAACAGTAAGTGACGTAATTCTATGTTTGTAATGTTTATGACGAAGAGTATATGACGTATTCCAGTGTGAGTAATATTTACAACGAATAGCACGTGAGTATCATTTCAATAAAATTCTTGTGAAAATGATACATACTTTTCATTATAAATTCACGGCTTAAAGATAAGATGATACATATTTTTGTATTATAATTTCACTGAAAGCGCCAAACTTTAGAGCACTGATAATTATTCTGGAGTATCATTTCACTGACACCAAAACATCACCAGATGGTGTATGTCTTTCATTATAATTTCAAAAGTATCTCGACTCTAGCACAAAGATAATTTTATGACAAACAAATAGTTGTGGAGGAAATGAATACTGAGTGAGAAGTGATTAAAATCAGACTTAAAATGATTGCTCCATAGGATGAAAGTCTTATACGTACATTTGTAGATAGGACCATTTAATTTGGAATTACTTTAGAAAACTTGCTTTTATTTATTTTTCTTTAAATATGAATATTCAATTTCTTAGATTACTTACGCTAATCAGTTGTTACCGAGTACTCTGTACCTCCATACTGTAAGTTGTATATTTGCTTAAATGTTATTAAACAAAATGTTCAATGTTTTGATCACACTGGTTCCAAGAAGTCTGTCAAGGTGTATGTGTGTGAGGTGGGGAGGAGGAAGGAGGCGTTATGATCCAATGCTCTATATTTCAATACAGATTATTATACGTACATTTATGTGAATAGTTACACAGATATATTTAATCGCAGGAGATTTCATCACTCATGAATTATTGATTAGAGATGAGTAAATTAATTAGATATTGAGAATTGTATCTTCTAATATCACTTATCTCTTTCATTCACCGCCTCATAGGCTGTAAGTTAATCTATTTATAATTATAAATTATAATTATGCATATTCGTAAATACATAAATATAATATAAATGTTCAGAAGCGCATATATCTATCTATATATTTACAAATATTAAGCTAAGAATAATAATGCAATTTAAAAAAAAAAATTTTCACCTCATGGTCAGTTTTATATTTTTATATACAGACAATATAAATACACACTATATTTTTAAAATATCACCTACACGCACTGGATTTATCCGTTCGGTTTATTTATTTTATTCTTATAATTTTTCGTTCTTATTAATCTCTCTCTCTCTCTCATATATATATAACTATATATATATGAGAGAGAGAGAGAGAGAGAGAGAGAGAGAGAGAGAGAGAGGGAGAGAGATAATGATTTTACCTCAACATAGTCAAATATGCATTGTTCTGCATATTCAAGCTGAAAGTCGTTAAATTGAAGATCTATTCTGTATCCTTCTGGTTGCTTAATGATATAAATGCAGTCGAGATCGTTGGGGTAGTTGCTTGGGTACTTAGGAGACTGTATCACTCCACGAAAAGAACTAAAATTTCCTCCACATCCTGAAAAGACACATTTACCATTTCACACACACACACACACACACACACACACACACACACACACACACACACACACACACACACACACACACACACACACACACACACACACAAATACACACACACACACACACACACACACACACACACACACACACACACACACACACACACACCAAAATAAAACCCATAAAAGTTGATGCAAAGGGAAAAGTCGGGAACTCATTATTTAGAGTCATCTAAGAAGTATTCAGATAAGTAGGAAATGAAACAAATTATGTAAATGCATTCTCAAAAATTCGACAATGAATTATTTTCTTTATACACTTGTGATCTTACTTGATATGAGGTCGTCAATACATAACAAATGTACGATTAAGACAATGAAAAAATACATTATTTGTCATATATTTTCACAACGGGAAAGCAATTAAAATAATTTTCAACGATATACTGTGACTTAAAGACAGCAAGTGCAAATCTGTAAAGACTAGAATTCATGTTTCTTTGTCAAAGGCAATCCTCATTCGAATACATTACTGTATTATTATGCTCCTATGTCAGGAACACGAATGATGATAATGAAAGATAAAATAATTTTATATTCATTCTCCCTAACACTTTCTATTGTGATGATATACTTATTAAATATTATGTGAACCAAACATTATATATATAATTAACGCGAATGGTGACGTAATTACCACGCTTGCCAGTGTCATGCTGTTAGCCTGTTATGGGCAATTAAGAAAAGTCCTTGCATGTTACGCAATTCACTCGAACAATAGCGGAGAGTGGGTTGTTGTTCAAGCCCGACGCTCAGCCGGCAAAATTCCCGCCATTAATCCTTAGATATGCATAAATACCATGAAGCCGAATTGGGAATTTATTCACGAGGGAATTTTGCCTAGACATACAAGGGTTGCACATATTCCATGAATCGAAGATAAGCTAACTAAATATTCAGACAACGCCTCAATTTCTTAATGATTGTTAACTATTTTATTAAGAATGTTGTATCCTGATTTTGCATATTTTATTTTGATTGATTGAATTGTTGCTATTTTTCATGACGTGTGGTCAGAGAATAGAGAGGCACTGTAGCTCTAGGAGACAGCTTGATCTGCTTTGTTTAAATTTTGTACAATCGAAAAGAATATATGATAGTTGTTTACAATAAATAAGTGATGACCCTGTTGTAATATTGTGAGTTGTATTCCAACAATTGTTCCTTTGTGTGAGCCTGTTCATATTGATTGTCTTTGAAGTACCATTTTAATAAATCTTGATTTTGGTCTTCTTAATAGTGTTAAATATGGTGGTGATTATTTTTCTGTGATATGAATGTAATTAATTCAATAAGTAAGCAATTAAATACCCTTTAATGTGAAATTTTCAGGCCGAGCTTATATGAAATACCCTGATTAATTACGTCTGAAATTAACTAATCTGAAAGAGGTTATTATTAGAATCTGATTTGTGACAAGTGAGCATCTTTTTAGTTCGTGTGACCTCCAAATACAGATGACGACTTGTGTTTCAATCAGATCGCGTTTCTCATTCTAGGTTTTAGAATTTAAGATGTAGTATATATACTGCATTAAGGATTTTGGTGAGTTGCCTTACGCTATGTGATTTGCTCTTATTCTTTCAATGCGTACCAGAATGTATTCAAACTACATTTTCTTTTTATAATACTCTCTCTCATCTTTTCTCTTCATGTCTTTTTTCCTTGGATCATGTTTTCTCTGTCCCCCACCACAGCAATCTATCTTTCCCTTATTTTCAATACATCGCTTCTTCCATTCACCTTCTTTCATTCACTCTCAAACCCTTCCCAGTCTCTCTGTCAACTTTTTATTGTCAATTTTCTCTCTTTTCATTTCTTGATTCTTACATAGCGATACATAACTAACTATAAAATATTTTTACTTAATCAACATATTCTGAAAAGTGACATTTACACGAGCGAAAGCTAGTATATATTACGACAAATGGTGTTTAACTATATACAATAAATATTCATACCTGAAATACAGGTCTTGAAATTCATGTCAAGAAATAGTCCTTCTGGACACACACACTGGTATCCATTGGTCATCATAATGCACGTATGACTACAACCTCCATTATTTCTTGTACACGGATTGTCAACTACAAACAACAATTTTAACTTGGACAATGAATTATAACCTATCTTTTATTATGTGATTATGAGTAGCATGATTTCATAGGTAAATAATAGCACATTCATTGATAGTATTACTTTGATACTAACTTACACAATCTTCATTTTTTTTTCTTGAACCTCTCGATAGCTCTATTTGATGCCATCATCATGAAAATACCATACTGAATAAGAAAAAAGGTCAAAAAAACAATGCGCTCTCTTGTTTCAAGGTCATATAACATGCCTCTACGACTTAAACAGTAAAAGAAAATACTTAAGAAAGAAAGAAAGAAAAAAAAAGAAAGAAAGAAAGAAAAAAGAAAGAAATTATTTTTATTTTTTAAAAATGGTCTAATATATCAATTTATTTTCTGAATGAAAGTTAAATTATGTAGAATAACTATTTAGTATAACGAAATTAATTTTACTGTATTTTAAATAATTATTTAGCTTTCTGAAGTGATTTTCCTCAGTACAGTGTTCCCATTTTATATATGGTACGTATTCGAAGCGACAGGTTCCTTGAAAATAAGTAAATATTGAACGCAATGGTACGTTCGTTATAGTAGTTCCTTATATTACAGTTTTTTTCACTCCATCTTTATAAGAGTCAATACACATAATCTTATTAGTATTAGTTACATGACTACGAGAACATGAATTATAATAAGTCGGCATACTTTTATTTATAGTTACCAATACTACCACAAACACTACTGATAACTCTACCACTATTATTATTTTACTCCTACTACAGCTCCTAGTATTAGTCCTATTATTACTACTATTAATAATGGTATTCTAGATTTCGCAACAGAAATACACATTCTAAGGATATACAACGAACTTAAAAGTACTTTTAAATGCGGTCAGCTACATATCAAGAAACAAATATCACGGAGTACGAAATGTTAGCAATAAACTGTAAGTGAGTACCTGATATACACATTTTTTGAGTAGCATTCCAATTCTGTCCCATAGGACACAGACACGTTGTTTGGTTGCCAGGAAGTGGAACACATATGTACCTACAGCCATTGCTTTGACCACAGTTGTTCAAACCTGTTAAAGCAAGAACTACTCCTTAAGAAACTGATGTATTTATGTATTGAAGTTTATGGAAAACATTATTATTACTATTTTAAAATAACTACGTGTAACCTTCAAGGCCATACGTGCACGTACGTTTAAGTTTACCGCTTTCTGTCATATTAGTTGTTAGTGCAAGTATTTCCCTTTTGTAGAAAAAGATACTGTTTTTCCAGAAAATATACCATAATAGGTAAAATTATTGAAAAATTACAAGATCTGTTGGCTTTTAATGACTACAGAATTATTTGTGTGAGTGTATCTATCTCACTATCTCCCCTTCCTTCCCACGCTCTCTTTCTCCATTCGTTCGTCCTTCCCTCCGTCCGTCTTCCTATCTATCTATCTATCTATCTATCTATCTATCTATCTATCTATCTATCTATCTATCTATCTATCTATCTGTCTGTCTGTCTGTCCGTCCGTCCATCCATCCATCCATCCATCTATGATCTATCTATCTATCTATCTATCTATCTATCTGTCTGTCTGTCTGTCTGCCTGCCTGCCTGCCTGCCTGCCTGCCTACCTACCAGCCCGCCCTAATCCGCCCGGTTGTCCATCCATCTATTCATCCATCCATCCAGAAAAAGAATAAATATTAACCATTTTGAGTCGTTTCTTTTGGGTAAGTGTGGATATCACTCACTAATCCGTCGAAGGCATACACTGTTGTTGAATTTTTATGGTCAGGGTCTAATAAGTTCACATAACTCTCATTCACGATAAATCTGCATAAAAATGAAGAATTCTCTGTAAATTAGTTTTAAAGGAAACACAATACTACTCTTTTCTAAAGTTATATTTAAAAAATAAAATAAATAAATATTTTACAGGTGTTTGTATATAAACTACAATGAAAGTGCCACAGAACGACACTAATAATATTTTTGCCAGGTATGACAGGTATTATGGCATGGAAATATTATCTGAATTTGACAGATTGCCTGTCAGACAGCTAGTGACAGTTTTCAAGGTTAAAATTACTTTTAACTGTCAACCTTTCTGAGCGTCATAAGGTCAATGGTCTTTTTTAATTTAAGCGGTAGTGATACTTGTAGACTTGACCATAACACATTTTTACATTCTCGGAAATTCCTGGAAGCACTTATAGGATGCAAGTACGTTCAGTTGACCACTAGTTTGAAGGGACAACTTATGCATTCTATTTACTTACTTCAAACTTACTGACCATGATTATGCAACAAATAAAAATGTATTTTACCAGAAGCCTTGCCAGAAATCTTATAAACTAGCCAGATATTTATAGATAATTTGATCCATTTTATACTGGACATAACTGTCATTATAGCATTGTGATGTATGATGAAGTACTTTGTAATTTTACATTGTAATTTTAAATTATTGCATAAGTGGTAATAGAACATTTCTTTTCTGCTGAACGTTATTGTAATTTATTTGAATACAGTTTCTAAATTCCAACACATTATTTTAATGTCCTCAGTCTAACAATTCCTGTTTGATTTTATGTACTCTTAGAATGATCTAGTATCTGTGCCTGCAGGTTAGAACCATCGTAATTAACTTTTGTTTTACTGGTTAGTAAATCGTGAATCTGCTAACGTGTATGCGCAAGTATAGTGGACTGTTGCCTTAATAATGCAATAAGACATCTGCATATAGCTTGTGTTAGATAATTTAATTACACCAACCACTATTATGTAGACCGAGAGAGGTGTGAAAACATTATATATCTGGCGATGTTGCTATCGTGATTTACAAATGTACAATGCAGCAACTGAGTACAATAGTATGACACTTAATGTGAGGCTTAAATGTTGAGCAATAGTTTCTGAGCTGGAAATCTCCTACTGAAACACTGGGGAGAGTAAATTTGCCTATCTCTCTTTTTAACTTTAACTGTTGTATGGATTGTTGGATTAACAGGGTAACCTGACCTTAGGTACTCCTTACGATGGTAATTTTGAAAGTGTCAGAGTTGAAGTAAACACCCGAGTTGAGAATAGGCTAGAAATTGCTGATGTAATGCAAACCACCCATCTGGGTGAGTAGTTTTTATTATCCAATGGTTATGATTTACGAGAACGATACCAGCCAATGGGTTGAGATCTAAAGGTTTACCTGCTGTAGAGTAATCTATTGTCTGATCACTTGGATTTGAAGTGGTAAACAAGTCATGTCTTGAAAGGCGGCCATTAGCTTGATGGATAAGCAAATTTTCTATTTTCTACTTTCTTTTCTTGTGTGATTTGAATCCTGATTACAATCTTTGAAACGCTATGAACGACTATGGTAAAGGCGGGGAACAGTGTGTAAGTGTGGAGACACACTACACTTCTTAGATGTATGGTTGCAATGTATGCATACTGCATTGAACAATTCTAGTATAAGGAAGTTACTAGAATTGTAGTAATTGTTATTCTGCTTGAGAGAGCTTGTAGGTTGTCTTTGAAAGAATAGCAGTGCTTCAGTGATTTTGATGTGTGCAGAGAGAGAGAGAGAGAAAGTGACACGTGAAAAATTGTTGAAGACGATGAACTTGCGACTTTTTTTATATGAAAAAACGCATGAAAAAGACAATCATGGCTTCATCTATACAATGCTAACTACAAGCTTATTGCTTATCTCTAATAACTCCTTTCTGTTCTCCGATAAGAACTATCCTGTGATTTGTATTTTAGACTGTGAATTAGAGAAAGTATTAAAAGTAGTTTCTTGGAAATATTGATGTCAAGTAATCTTTCTCATTGTATTGTCTTATGTATATTTGATTGTTGATTTAATAAATTTATTGTGAAATTCATTGACCTTCCTACACATATTCAAAACCCTTATGTTGGAGAAGAAAGTGGATGGGTGTATGCTCGCTATATATAGATTAAAGACGGATTTGTTTTCTACTTTAGTAAGAAATTTTCCACCCACAGAAACATTGTGTGACGGTAAATGTTTCTTAATGTTGTGGAAGAGAGAAAACATTTACAGCGTTCGCATATCCTCCAAATGAGAGAGACGATTGGTGTATGCTGTAGAATTATTAATAATATAAATTAAGATTCGTATCTATTGTAATTAGTTATGAATGATTAATTAATTAATAATAATAATCATTAACTAACTGCGTTTTCGTCACACTGCTACAAAATTTGGATCCTGCATGGCCCAGGTCTACTGAGCTATTATTTTAGCTACCAGTCTACTCATCATAGACCTAGCAGTCAGTCCTCAGGCAACATCGAGTCTGGAGAGATATCCTTTATTAGAGTGCAGTGTATTTAGAATGATTCAATTCAGTTGAGATAGCTTAGGGCACAATCATCCTCACCGTAAGTTACATTTAAATAATGAAAACGTATGGACTCATTGTCCTTATCTAAGAAAGTGAAGATTAACACATTTATTATTTAAGATTGCATTCCTATTTTTCCAACCGTATATTGATTTTAAAAAAAATAAATCTTTAAGTAATTAATGGTTTTGTCTCTCATAAATCTCACCAATTTATTTAATCGTCTATCGATATCAAGAGAGACTGATTGTGACTGTCGGCTAACCCTTACCTGTCTATCAATGTGTTTTTGAGAAGCCAGTCATCTCGCTTCAAGAAAGCGTACATGACTAAGCTGCGTGTACGAGTAAAAGGAATATAGCACACTAATCATCACCTATGGCCGCATTCACACAAGCATGCATTAAAAGATCTAACACTCTCATGTGATTTTAAGGTCTGTGTTATATTTACGGCTTACAGTTATATTCTACCTCTATAAATTTGCCACGACTTGATTTAAACTCCATAAATGACTCAACTGATTAAATCTTAAATATTACAATTATAGATGCTAAAGTCATATATATATATATATATATATATATATATATATATATATATATATATATATATATATATATATATATATATATATTCTCTGTGCTTATTTAAATTTTAAAATGCAGCAAGTGGCTGGAATGATTTTGATGACAAAGAAGCATTGCTTTTCATAAATTAGATAATAAAATAAACAACTGTATATATGAATGAGATAATCAAGTACTGAACGATTTAAATAATTATGATGTCAACGTAAACAGATTGAAGTAATAAAGAAGTAAATGATTTTGAAATGTAAGAAGAATGAAAAACCTACCCATAAAGATTCCAGTCTGTAATTAAAAGGAAACCCTGAAAAGGCGCCAGACTGACGTAGCTATGGCCAGTTGGTATACTAAAGGACGACCGAAGACGACTGTTGAAGTCATACCACCCTAGAATGCTCAGGACATCGTCAGACCAGTAAAGTCGATTTTCTAAAGGACAATTTCAAAGGAAACAAATTAAAAAGAAATGAATTGTATTGAATAAAATATTTCAAAATCCATACTAGAAATATAAAACATTTTTATGTATTACCATATCATTATGTATCGATATAGAACAATGATTCGTTCGGAGTTATACATTTTAAGACTTTATATTTATTGTCTTAAAATTACACGAAAATGAATCTGTTGATTTTTTCCATTTTGTATTTCTTTTTTATCATTATAATATATGTTTGTCATAGTATCAAGTAGCAACACTCTAAAATGTCCCTAACTGGAAATGGCTCTCTCCCTCTCCCGTATGTTTCGATGCGTTCTCGAGGGGTGTTGGTGTATGGATCCCCCCAAGGCGAACGCTCTGGATCACAAAATTGACTCTCTGACAGACTTTGAGACGTTTACACTCATTCTGCTAATGACCACCCCTTTCAACTGTATTAAGCGGTTCCTCCCACCCCATCCCCATTAAACTTTCTATTTTCATATTGTTATGTGTGGTACCATCAGTAATTTATATTCAGATTTGTTCTATAACTAACAACATTGTTTACCTACAAGTCCCATTATTTGTCCCAATGCATGGTTTTAGTTAAAACTGGCAACAAGGTCAGATGGCCATCTTGGCCCCTGTCGGTTGCATTCGATTATTTAAAATTAAAAATAACTAATTTGAAGATAAAAAAACTAATATTACATTACTACTCGTACGTAACATTTTAAGTAACTACGTTTTGCAATTGATGCGAAGAAGAAAATGAAATAATAACAAGATTTATTAAACCATTAAAAGAAAGGAAACGCTTTATCAAATCAAAATATAATTCCTGCTAATTTCGTCATGAAGTCAAGGAAACGATACATTACTAATATCACATCAAGTCTTGAGACTTCCGAAAATCATATTATTCTCTATTGTCAAACAATTTTATTTTCTTCTATTCATTTATTTTATCTTTAGAGATTTGACCAGGGATTAAAATGCTGCATTCTACTAATAAATTGAAATTATAGTTTTCTTTTATTTATTTACTTTTACTCATCTGCTGTATCTTCAAAGTCAAGTCGCCTTTCGACCACCAAAAATTTTGCTTGAATATTGGCGATGTGGAGTTTAAGTCCATATTCAATTTATTACATGTCACATGTCCCTCTCTGTCATAAATCTGAAATATTTAAGTAAGGGTATTGTATTGCTAGGGTGGCCAATAGTAAAAAAATATAAATTATATATATTATTTTAGTTTTAGTTATGGAATACAGCTCTCAGCTTAATTAAAGGTACCTTTCGTGCCCCTGGAAAGTATAGGAGGATATCGCCAAGGATATTAAATATAACCATTCAAAACCAGAGACGTTATAATTCAACACTGTAGATCAAATGCATGTCTGAATTACATTTTAATATAAGTTGTACTTAATGAAGATGACAGAGCAGCAAAAACTATATTTATTTTTGTAAATTCTTGTAACTAAAATATTTATTGTTGCACACTGAGTGAAGAGGTGAGAAACAATTTGATATTGTCATGTAGCAGTTATTAGCACTATAGACATGTTATTTCTATTGTAGGACTTTATGTCTCCTTAAGCTGTCCTTGACTGTAAGTGCAGTACCCAATAGACTGTTAAGTGAGCCGACTTACAGTTGCAAACGGGCATCACAAAGTGAACTGCCTGTTTCCCTGTGTGCGATCTACCAAATTTACTACACATAAGAATTTCATACTACTTACTGTTTGTATCAAAGGCCATTGCAATAGGGAAGACAAGGTCTTTATCGATAACAACTGCTCTGTTCCTGCCATCATAATTTGCTTGCTCGATTCTTGTATTATCGCCAATGACGGTCCAAAATATCCTCCTTCATTTAATAAACAGTTTACAAATTTATATTAATTAAACACTTATAAATGCATCTCTAGTACATCATATTAAAATACATATCTGCATATACTTGTTTGTCTATCTGTCCATCTTTATATTAATAAGGTTTTTAACCTACCTGGAGGGAGGGGAGAGAGAGAGAGAGAGAGAGAGAGAGAGAGAGAGAGAGAGAGAGAGAGAGAGAGAGAGAGAGAGAGAGGGCGATGTATAACTTTTTTTGAAGCAAAGATTGCTTTAAAGACATGCCCACCATTTAATATTACATATAATTTTTGTTTTACGAGAATCGTAGTTTCAAATGTATTTTTTAAAATGGCTTTAAGTTAAAATATTTAACCAAACTGTCGATCGAAATTTGCAGATTACAAACGAAGTTTTCTGCCTTAGTAGTGTTATTATATGTGTTTGGCGTGTAATGTGTTTGTGTATTGTGTAAATGTGTGTGTGTGTGTGTGTGTTTGTGTGTGTGTGTGTGTGTGTGTGTGTGTGTGTGTGTGTGTGTGTGTGTGTGTGTGTGTGTGTTTGTGAATGAAAAGGATATAAATGTAGTTAAATATAAAACTTTTGTAAGCAATTTAACAAGACGTCTGGAAAACTCATTCCAGATATCGAGTTGTAAGCTGAATCGGCAAGGAAACATGAATTCCGCTGTTAATAATATTGAATTAAATTTTTGATGTTAATATTATTGCATTAAAAACTTTTGTATAGAAGTTCACGCTTCTAAAAATTTATAAACTGTTTTCATAAAACTCTTCAAACCATCATAAAATAATCTGCATTGTTTACATAGCATGACATGTTAAGGTAACGATGGGACTTATTTATTTATAGTTCTTATGATGATTCACTGATGCTCATCTTTATCAAGTTACAACCAGTGTTCACTATATAAAATTGTTCTTGTTTTTCACAAAAGTCTTCACTCTACGCACGCTGTTGTTTCTATACTCTAAATGTTCGACTATGTACACTGTTGTGTCTGCAACAAAAGTGTTCACTCTATTCACGGTTGTTTGTACGCCCAAAGTGTTCGCTGTTGTTTCTATCCTCAAAGTATTTACTCTAGATATAAATGCTTTTTTCTTTATCGCTCAAAGTGTTCACTCTATACATACTGTAGTTTATAACTACAAAATGTTCATTTGATACATGTAGCTACTTTTTAGTAGTGTTCATTCCATACTTGGTAGTTATTTAACACTCAAAGTGTTTACTCTATACATGCTGTTGCTTATACATCCTTAGTGTTCCTTCTATTCGTGTAGATTTTTACAACAAATTGTTCATTATATACATGATGTTTTTAACCCAAAATGTTCATTCTATACGTGAAGTTTATTTATACCCAAAAGTGCTCACTCTAAAACTAAACATTTTAACACAAAAATGTTTCACTCTATACGTGTTGTCGTTACACCCAAAGTGCTCACTCTAAAAAGAAACTTTTTAACACAAAAATTGTTGTTACACACAAAGCGTTCACTATACGCATACTGCATGTCTTTTCACAGAAAGTGTTCACAGTATGTGTTGTTGATTAACACACAAAGTTTACTCTGTATATAATGTTTTTACACATACACCTAAGGAATATCTATACATGGTGTACATTTTACACCCAAAGTGTTCGTTCTAGTCATGTAGATTTTCACGCCCCAATTGTTCACTCTATTCAAGTAGTATGTTTACACCCAAAGTATTCACTTGACATATACAATATTATTAGCACTCGAAGTGTTTATGGTATATATGCAAGTTTTTGTTTTACAACCAAAGTGTTTACTTTATTCGTCCAGTTTTCTTTTGGCACTCTAATTGCCCACGCTATACAAGCAGTGTCTATTTGTTATGGATCGACAGCTAAAATATTTTTTTAAATGACATTTTATTCTAATTTTTATTTTTCCTTACATACGTATCCTTTCCTAGGAAATATTTAATTTTCTAAATCGATTTCAAGAAAATATTGTGCAGAATTAAATATGTAAATATAGTAGTTTTCTTCAGTACACCAGTTTTATATATGTTTGATACTACAATTTATATTCCACAATGTAATGTGTAGTTAGTCAGTCTCAAAGACTAAACAGTAAATATTACTCTATGAAAGATGATTGTTTCTAATATCTGAGACCGACATCTAATTTTTCTGATTACAGTAAAATACAGATACTGTATAATGTCTCGCTCTCTAAGAGTTTCCACTACGCTGTTCAGATTTATCTTTTTATATTAAATATTTTTCCAACCGAAGAATATTCCAAAGAAATAATTTTTATAGCGTACTTTAATTTGTATCAATGACACCATCGACACATTAGTGCAGCAAACATATACATCAGTGTAGTCTGATGTCAGTCAGTTATTATATTTTGACAGAAGTGTGAGACCACATAAGCATGATACATAAAACCTCTCTCGAAACGGCTTCAAACGGCTGAAGTGTATTCTTCATGCGATGAACAGTTTACATCAAGCCGTTTAAAGTGGAACTCTACTCGTTTTGCAAAAGTTTCTATATGTGATTACGCGAGTTACACCCTAAACAAAAGTTCCTCCTTACCTGTATAGCTTGTACATCTTTATTATTGTTTTACACTCTCGCGACCTCAATTGAATCGCATTTAAGAACATATCCTCTGTTAGACTATAGTTGAATATCAAAGGAAGAAATAGTAATGCATAGACATTAAAACTTTGAATGTACAGAACTGATGGAAGATCAGCTCAACCTGTGCTCAGCTTAAAGAAAGTAATTCATTACTTTAGCATTGGCTAGTAAATCATTATTTACATCGAGAACGTGTTTGTAATATTTAACACACACACAAACACACACACACACTCTCTTTGTCTGTCTGTCTATCTATCTATCTCCCCATACACCACTTAGCAATCCATATATCCACATATCCATCCATCCACCCATCCATCTATGCACGCATTAATCCACCCATCTATCAGATTAATTATAACATAGTCAGTTTTACAATATCAACAACGAGTAATACTATTTCAGACATGTTTCAAGCTGTTATATACAAATACAGTTCCTATATTCTAGTGTACATAATGGTAACAATAGAAACGATATGATAAAGGATTCAGTATCAATACGAAACTTACAGTTTTGTGGTATCCAGAACAATTGAAACCGGTGTGCTTACTGAATTTGTCACGTTTGGCCCAGTATAGATGATGTACATGTAATACCAAGTGTCCAAAGACAAAAGACCGATGGTGTCATATCCAGCGACAGTGAAGAAAATAAGACGCGACTGAGAGTCGACAGCCAAATCAATGAAAATTCCATCTTCTACCACACCGGATCAAATGATTAATAGAAATTAAAAGATTAATAATAATTGTATTGTCACACCTTGTATTCAACAATAATTTCCTATTGACCGCATATTCAAAGTTATAAAACATTCTTATTCAAAAAGGCATTTTCAAAATTTTAATAGTGATTATATAAAACAACAAACAAAACACCGGGCATTATGAGAAGTATAACAGTATATGAAATGCTGTAATCAATTACAAGTTCAAAATTTTGCATTGCTTCTAGAAATAATCTTAGATTTCATTTCTGCTTCAACGTAATCATCTGTAAATTGTGCATAATTACATGGGTTTTAAAAATTCTCAAACTGTTTTTCTATTCTGGAAAATGTAGTAAAGTTGCATGTTTTGAGTGTTTTTGTTATGAAATGATTGTCTTATGTTAATGTTCTGAGTTTTATTTTTTTTATTTTTCTTTCATTTCATGCACGCTTTTACCTTATAATAATACAGTATTTAAAGAGCGCGACAATTTATTATCAGGAGTAATTATTTTTCATTATGAATATTTTCATAAATAATTTTTGTGGAACTATTAAAAATTGTGTTCTATTAATTGCATATTGTCTATCTTTTGTTCTTGATTAATGTGGTAATATTTTATTTATTCTCATATACTTTAATTCATATTTTCAATTATTCTTTCTTTTAAATCTTTTCTCTGTCTCTATTTTCCAATGAACAGTTCCTTAAAATTCTATCTATCTGTCTATCTATCTATCTATCTATCTATCTATCTATCTATCTATCTATCTATCTATCTATCTATCTATCTATCTATCTATCTATCTATCTCCCACTCTATGTGTGCTGTTAACGCCATCTAGTTAATTGTTATTATTGTTATTTAATAACCCATAACTAGTAAAAAGTGATGAAAATCTTAAATTTGTGTTTTTAATAATTCTTCTGAAGACACCACTCGTCTCTCTCACTTGGCGGATATGCAGGGCTGTAAAAGTTTTCTCTCTTCCACAACATTAAAGGCAAACAATTATTGTCACACAATATTTCTGCAGGTGGAAAACGTCTTACAAAATAGAAGACTAATCTGTTTTCATCTATATTTAGCGAGCCCCAACCCACTTAATTGTTGTCTAACATATAGTATCTATATGTGTAGGAAGGACAATAAAGTTAACATTAAATTCTTTAAATCAACAAATATACATATAACAAATACAATTTAAAAGATTACTTGACATCACTAATTCCACGAAACAACAATCGAATAATTGTAATACCTATATAGTCTTATATCCTAAAATAAATTTCAACAGATTAGTGTCAACAAATCATACGATAGTTTTCATCTGAGAACAGAAATGGAGTTAATAGAGATAAGCGATAATAGTTTGTAGGTAACCTTGTCTAGGCTAAGCTACAAGAGACATTCGCTTGCTTTTCAGAAAAGTTGCAAATTTATTGTTCACATTATTACTGTCAGTTCCACATGTTTCCTTTGCACATTGTATGATGCTGACTGTCAACTAACATTTGCATCTATTTCATTAATACTAACAATGATATTTTACTCACTTGTTTTGCGACTCATTTAAGGAGTCACAAGAAAAAGACAATAAAACATTCATTTCAAGGCAATTATGATTTTCCAGTGTCCAAAATCAAATTGACCATTTTAGATATAGATATGATAAATTAAACTTTTGACAGATTTTAAATGAAAGTATGTGGTAACTTAGAGTTTTACCAATACCGTCATTACAATTTGCACTTGTTCGATAATTATTATCGTAAGAGAGCTGCACATAATCCTTTCAAAGATAATCCACAACGATCATATCTAAAATTGTTATTGACATTCTGTGAAGATAAGTATATAAAGAGAGTGTATATTTTGTTTAATATTATTAATGGAGAAATGATTTTGTGACACTGATGTCACTTAGTTAATGGATATTATTATTAATAATTAATTATTCATCCAAACGTTATTACAAGTGATGATAATCTTAATTTATTTATTAATGATCCTCCAGCAGACACCACTTGTCTCTCACTTGGGGAAATACAAATGCCGTAAATGATTTCTTTCTTACACTACATTAAATATAAATATTTAATCAAACAATCTCTGTTTGTGGAAAACGTCTTACTAAAGATGAAGACAAACCTGTCTTTAATCTATATTTAGAATGTTCCAATCCACTCACTTTCTTCTCCAACATAAGATTATCAATATGTGTAAGAAGGTGAATAAATTTAATAAATCAGCATTCACCTATACTTATGACAAATACAATGAAAAATATTACTTGACATCAACACTTAAATGAAACCAATTTAAATAATTTCCTTACTACATAGTATTATGTCTAAAATACAATTTAATAATTCAATACAAATCACTGGATAATTCTTATAAGAGAGTTATTAGAGATAATTGATAATAGTTTTTATATAACCTGGGTTAACAGTTGTTTCAACACTCTTTAGCTTTTGCAACAATGTTTGCATTGTAACGTCTTCTTACACACAGTGGAAATTACTGATTTGCTATTATTGTCTCGAAAACAACTTGAACACCCTCTTCAAAATATCAGTTGCAACAATTACAGTAATTCTTTGTAACTTCAATGTACCAGAAATTTTCTGATGTACTCAGCATACCTTGCCATGATACATCTCAAGGTGTAGTGTATTCTCCACACCATGGCAGATTCCCATGTCTCCATGGTGGTAACAATTTACAATCAGTGAACCAGTAGATTCAAATAACGTGTGAAAGAAGAACAAAAGGCTACTTACTCACTGCAAAATATAATCAGAGAGCAACCTATGTTTCCAGTTCATCACTTTATATATCTTTCGTTTTTACATTCCAATCTCAACTTACATTTTCCTTCAATGGTATTTATTAGCCCAATGCAATACACACATCATAATAATACAGCACATCAAAACAATGTCAAAGGTTTGCTCACTACATACGAGCATTTTAGTTCAAACATTTATAGAAATAATAGTCCACTCACATAATGCATCTCTACATAAAACACAAGTATAACAATATCAATAACAAAAGTGCTTGAAATGTTTCTAAATCCATTCACTCTCAATTAGTCAGTTAATTCACTATCTAGCTTTTTAAGTGATCAGACAAAACATTTCTCTACATTATGTAAACAATTAGATCTCAGTCCCTTGGCTGGTCTCGTTCTCGTAAATCATAACCATTAGACAATAAAAACTACCCACTAAGTTGGGATAGTTTGCATTACAGCAGCAATTCTAGCATATTCTCAACTCGGGCGATTACTTCAAACTCTTACACTTTAAAAACAATACCATTTCAAGGAGTGTCCAAGGTCGGGTCACTCTGACAGTTTTAAGAATTTATATAACAATTAAATTTTAAAATAGGGAGAAGCAAATTTACTGTACCACAGATTAATTCAAATGAGTTGTAGGCAAATTTACTGTACCACAGATTAATTCAAATGAGTTGTAGACAAATTTACTGTACCACAGATTAATTCAAATGAGTTGTAGGCAAATTTACTGTACCACAGATAATTCAAATGAGATGAGCTGTAGGCAGCAATAAATAATTCTAGCTAGCTATAAAAGAGTTCTAGATAGAAATAAATGATTTCTAGCCAGCTATAAAAGAGTTTAGGTAGATATAAACGATTTCTAGCCACTATAAAAGAGTTTAGGTAGATATAAATGATTTCTAACCAGCTATAAATGCGTGGCATAAGAAACAACCACCATACCCTTTGGTATTTATTTGTTTTATGTAGGCCTACATACTACTCAGATCTTAACCAAAGTGCGGTTTCCGCCAACATTTAAAGGGAAGAAAATTAAATTTACTCAAAACGTTTTTGACAGGATTTAATTAATTGCCTAAACCATTCCATATGCAATGTTTTTTTCCCAATAAAGCCATTTATTATGTCTTCCAGATCTTAGTGGACCTTTACTTTACCGAAACCTATGTAAACACATTCATACACGTATCTACTATATGTTTAGTAATTTAGACTATATTAGTATATCGCATACACGTTATTAATACCAATATACAGTCACACGACAGCCAACAGTACTAGTGCACTCTACAATGCATCTTACACAAATTCCTTTATAATGAATATGTCAAAATACAAATGAAATATTTTGCTGCGATTTTTCTGCAATATTGAAAAGAAACTGCAAACTAATATAATTATTATAGAAAGAAACGCAAAGAGGAGAGAGAGCGAGATTGCCTAATAAGAGATTTAAAAATTGAAAAAGAGAGATAAGAAGAAGGAGAGAATAAGAAATAGGAGAGAGGAAGAGATAGATAAAGGAGTCAGAAAATGAATGATTGCGAGATTGCACACGGAGAGACAAAAAGTGAAGAGAGAGGGAGAGAGATATTTAGAAGTGAGAAGGAGAAAAGAGGGACAGTATGCAGAGAACGAAAGGAGAGATAGTTTGAGGAGAAAACGGGAAAATAGAAAGAAGAATCAGAAATAGAAAAGAGAAAAGCGAGAGACAAAAAGGAGAGACAGCAGGAAGAGAGAGGAAGGACAAATGAGAAACAGGAGAGAAACAAAAGGGAGATTCATGAGACACAAGAAAAACAAGAGAGGGGAAAGAGGAGATTGTAATGAAAGACAGCGAAAGGCAAGTGTAAAAAGAGACAAAGAAAGGAGAGAGAGAAATGAGAGACAGTTGAGAGAGAAAGAGAGAGAGAGGAGGAGGGAGAAAAGAATGGCAAAGGAAAGAAGAGGGAGACAAAAAAGAGAAAGAAAGAAAAAGTAAGACAGGGAGAGGATACAGAAAGGAGAGGCTTACGGAAGATAAATGAGAAAAGAAAGAGAGAGTGAAAAGAGAGAGGAGAGCAATGAGAGGCTAAGTGAAAGGAGATGAGAGAGAAAAAGGAGATGCAAGAGTAAGAGGTAAACCAAAACTCGTTGGGGATACAAAGTACGACAGCTCTTATTTTGAAATGAACAACAGAGGAACTTTGTGGTGTTACGTTATCTGCTAACTGTATTGAGTTATGCTTAATATATGTGAAATCTGTAAATGCAGTATATGCTGTGCATCAAATTAGTACTTACTCATGTCTTCTGAAATAACTCTCATAAAGCCAGTTCCATTTACAAATTCACAATTCATCTCATTTCTGCTTAGGTCAATCCAGAAAATTCGGTCTGTACTTGAATCGTAGTCAACGGATATCGGCCATTGCATATTAGTAATAGGAATTTCAGCAACCATATCGTTTTGAGTATTCAGGACGACGAAACGATCATTAAGTATCATTAAAACGTCTTCTAGTAACAGTACGTTTTCTGCAACACACATCACCACAAACACTTTCTCAAACTAATATTCTTCTAAACCATACTTTGGTCTAATAAAAGACTGAAGTTTCAAGGTGAAGTACTTACACTTATAAAAATTCCTCCATTTGATATCCAGAGTACCACATGTATGAGATCTAGCTTAGTTTAATTACTAATGAAGCGTTCCCTCGAAGTAATTTTGAATATGTGATTTTTGTGGAATTTAATTAATAATCTGTAAAAGACGAGTACTTTAAATCCTAAAATATTGCTTCTCTTGATGACCATTACAAGCAAAACTTAACGAAAACTAATCTTCCATTAAAAACGAACTCTTTGAGAATATGCCAGTAAAGGAAAAGTAATTATAGAAATGCATTTAAATTGATGTTTATAAGCATTACCAAAAGCTAAATGCAACAAGAGTAATAAACATATAAATAAAAGCATTTATTTAACTGAATGATAAACTGATTATAGACAAAAACTACTTTAGTATTTTCAAATTAAATAAAATTAATTAATTACAAACAAGGCAAATTTTAAGTTTGGATATTAATAAGCAAGCAAACATGAAGCCGGCCTGAAATACAAGAATGACACTTTACAGGATGTATATACAGTACAGCTCACCCACAGCGGATATGTCTCGTGGTATTAATTGTCCAGTCTACTTGGTCTTCTGGTGTTAAGTGTGACATTTTGCTGAGTAATGGGCATGATGTTAATTCTCCACCAACCGGACCGCCTGTAACCTTAGGCTAATCCCCAAAATACACATTCTGGCTGGCCACACATTGATAAATATGAGCGATATATAATGTAGAATAGAAGAGTGATAATTCTACAAGATAACTCGAGTCCCCCACCCTGCGATACAACCAACCGGAATAGTAAGTAAATATAGGTGACAGACTAAAATATAACATGTAAGTGAGTCACGCCAATGTATCAACAATAAATGTATTCAACAAGAAATAACAATAGACAGCACTTTGCAGATACGTTTCTGGTATATTTTCATGTGGCTGAGCTGCACTTTGATAGGGTGGTTTAGTGTGTTGTCTGGAACAATCAGGTACATTTCCAGCCTGGGATAAGGGGTCAGCCTTTCTAGATGGAAGGTTTACATGTAGTTTATTTTTGGAGGAGGGTGTGTGTGTACCTCTTGGCTGAATAAATGGTGATGGAGTGTGCAAATAATTGCAGAACAACGAAGCAAAGTTTAGCCTAGATCGAACCAGTACAAATCTCTCTCGACCTAGTCTAAAGCTTGCTAGACAAAGACTAAATCCTGCTCGACCAAGTGAAAATCTTGCTAGACCCAGTCTAAGACTTGCTAGACAAAGACTACATCTTGCTCGCCCAGTCTAAGATTTGCTAGACACAGACTACATCTTGCTCGACCCAGTCTGAGACTTTCTAGACAAAGACTAAATCTTGCTCGACCCAGTGAAAATCATGCTAGACCCAGTTTATGACTAGCCAGACAAAGTCCAAATCTTGCTCGACCCAGTCTAAGACTTGCTAGACAAAGACTACATCTTGCTCAACACAGACTAAAACTTGCTAAACAAAGACTACATCTTGCTCGACCCAGTCTAAGTTTGCTAGACAAAAACTAAATCTTGCTTGACCAAGTGAAAATCTTGCTAGACCCAGTTTATGACTAGCCAGTCAAAGTCTACATCTTGCTCGACCCAGTTTATGACTAGCCAGTCAAAGTCTACATCTTGCTCGACCCAGTTTATGACTAGCCAGTCAAAGTCTACATCTTGCTAGACCCAGTCTAAGACTTGCAGGGCAACGTTCGACATTTACGTCCTCTTGCTGTTCTTTTCGTTTCTCAAATATAATGCACGTACAAAAATAGCAGTTCTTCCACACATAGTCCACTGATGTAGTTATCGGATATATACATAATAATGAAACAAATTATTTATTTAATAACACTTTTGACTTTGGTGACTTACAGTCAGATGGAAGCCTTATATGTTTCAATATTGCTGTTATATACCTTCTACGTTAGTGATAGAAAGTGTTCAGACGTCTTTGCATTTCTCAGTCACCAACTACTGATTTGAAAATATAATAAAAATAAAAATAATATATTTATTAGAGTAAAGTAAGTATTTAATCCTGGTTTGATAGGCACTGATAATAACCAGGAATATATACGTCTGCAGTTTTTCGAGTTGTCTTCAAAAATATTTCAAAGGAAACATAACTCTGACTTTACCATTACTGAGAAAAAACCGTGTTGTCAATTTTATATTAAATTTTTAATTTATTCGTCTTTGAAGCTGCACCAGAGGATACACAAGTGTTACAGTAATTTGATGCTGTATGCCGGAGGAGACGAGCATATATTTTTCCTTAGTCCACTGACTTTAGTTATGTGCAAACGTGTGCCTGAATTATTACAAATGCCATTGTTCAATCAGTGATGTATTTTGTAAATGGATCTTGAAAGAAATGCAAACTTAATTTTTTTAATATTTAAATTAAAGTAGCAATCATTAACCGTACCATACGTCGCATTGAAACCTCTGGCTGCTAAGGTAGCGTCAGATTGAAATTTAATCCACAACATGTTTTGTGTTGATGTCACCATGTCAGGTAATGATTTTCCACATAACCGGTTGCGAAGCAAAGTCGAATTGCCTGAACCGCCATCTCTGATCTGCAAATGTAAAAAAACAACTTCAATGTGATGAAGAATTCAGTCACCTAATAAGTAATAAATGTGCATTGCATGTATCATGTATGTATGATTTACGGAGAAAGGTTACAAGTATAAGAAACATTACCTCTACGAAGTCATAGCTGCAATCATCCCCTACTTCAAGTTCGAAATCAACAAATGTGAGTCGGATGCGCATTCCTTCGCCCAGACGTATGACGTAGACACAATTCTGGTTATGTGGATAGTGAAAAGGGTAGCGTGGGGATGCTATAGTACCCTTCACCGATGTATAAATGACAGAACATCCTGAAAAATAATAATCAGGCACATTATAATATTATATTATATTATATATGAATTATATTGTATTATATCATATAATTTTATATTATATTATATCATATCATATCATATCATTTTATATTATATTATATTATATTGTATTATTATGTTATGTTATGTTACTTTACGTTACACCACGTTACGTTAAGTTTCGTTATGTTATGTTTTCAAGAAACAGTCAAGTTTCCGTAATGGAAAACTGACTAGATGATGAAACTCAGAACTACTTCTTCTATAGTCTATTTACTTTAAACTGTAGTCATCAAACAGGCAAAGAAAGGCAATACAGGTAGAAACGTATGATATATCATCATATTTACGGATGACAAAAAACGTTTGTGTTCCACTTTTCACAAATGAAAATAACTTGAATATGTTTTACAAAAGTGACCACATACAACATAGTATCATCTAAAAGCCATAGAACACTATTTAGACTTTATTCTTTCCCTTTAATTTGATTCAATATATTCTGTTGTTATTAGTTATGTTTCATTTCTAACACTGGATGTCACACGTTTCTACATTTGACTATTTTCTTTTAACTCTTTAATGACAGAACACTTTCTTCAAAGACTTTCAAGATGAAATGATGTATTTGAAAAGATGTGTTTACATTGTTTTGTTTATTCTTTTCCTCCATGTTTAGACAATCAAACAATTATAAATGAGGTAAATCTCTTTGTTTAAAGTGTTCTTTTATATATACATATACTGTGCATGTGCATGTACTTACAAGATGTCAAATAAATGCTAACAATAGTAAACTGCAAGTGTTGATATGAAATAGAGAAAAATAAGTGAAAATTATAAAACAATGTGTTGAAAAAAATCTTTCCTACTACAAACTAATCATTATTATTAATGTAGCTTTCTGAGCAAAAGAAACATGTTTACGTAGTTATTTCTGTAACTCATTGACTGAAAGAAACATGTTAACCTAATTATTAATGTTATTCAGTGACTAAAAATATTTTTTACCTAATTATTAATGTAACGTACAGGACAAAAAACGATTGTTTACCTAATTTTTAAAGAAACTTACTGGACAGAGAAACATATTTGCCTAATTATAAATTAAATGTACTTCTCATAAGAAACATATTTACTTAATTGTAATTATTAATGTAACGTACTGTGTAAAAGAATCATATCTACCAATTATTAATGAAATTTTCTGTCTAAAAGAAACCTATTTATATAATTATTAATGTAACTCACTGACTGAAAGAAACATGTTTACCTAACTATTAATGTAACTCACTGAGTAAAAGAAACATGTTTATCTTAACTATTAATTAAACTTATTTACTAAAAGAAACATTTTACCTTCAGATTTGGTAAGTGTCATGCATTGCATCAAACACAGCAACACGACATATTGTACAAACGACATATTTTTCCTGAAAATTAACAATTTCTCATGATTCGATTACAACAATTACATCACTGAAAGCAATTCAAGAACATTAATAAATAACTGTTACCGATTTAAAATTTCGACACATTTGTAACGAAATTAATTAATAAATATTGGTGAAGGAAACTTAAATTCAGACTTGAATGTAATAAAGAATGGAGTTATAAAGGAATAAACTGGAAACAACATTTGTTCCCTAATTATATTTTTATAAAGGTAAAAGCAGTCCTTCATTGTTTTATTGAAATCTCCTGAATCACTACGACTATGATAGACGCGAGAGGTGTCTACCACAGTGTGTTTGTGTAAGGAATATACATACTACAGGGACTATACTATGTTCATGTATGGTGGCAGGATATACTGACAACGTTGAGCAATTTCTGGTACAAGGTGGTTACTCGAAATTTCTACAATTGTTGTTCTGCTTGAGGGAGCTATTACGGCACAGTGCCAGATTAGCTTGGAGAGAATAGAGAATAGTAGCGAATCAGTGTTCTACAATGTGAAGAGGGAAACACATGGAATTAATGTGAATAATAACATGTGACTTTGTTACAAATTGCGAGACAGTACATAAACCAGATTATGTACAATCTATTATTGCTTATCTCTAATAACTCCCTTTCTGTTCTATGATAAGAACCATCATGTGATTTGTATTGACACTAATCTATTGAATTGTGAGTTAGGATATAAGACTGTGTAGATATTAAAATTAGTCAAATATGGTTTCATAGAAATTATTGATGTCATCTAATCTTTTTCATTGTATTTGTTTTGTGTATATTTGATTGTTGATTTAATAAATTTATGGTTACATTTATTGACCTTCTTACATATATTGATAACCTTATGTTTTAGAAGAAAGTTGGTGGATGGGGGCTCGCTAAATGTAGATCAAATACGGATTTGTCTTCTCACTAATGGAGAAGTTTTCCACCTACGGAAATATTGTGTGATAATAACTATTTGTCTTTCATGTTGTGGAAGAGAGAAAATGTTTACAGCACCCGCAGATCCGCCAGGTGAGAGAGAGAGAGAGAGTGGTGTCTATTGGAAAATTATTAATAACATAAATTAAGATTCTCATCAATTTTAATTAGTTATGGACGATTAATACACAATAATAATAACAATTAACTAGGTGGCGTTAGCTTCACTTACTGGTCAAGATTTGAAAGCAAACAATCAATACCATTCAAAAGACAATTCATAAAGTTAACGAAAATCAAGGAAAGAATTTTATACCGATCTTTCATTTCGGGTTTTAAAGTCCTAGATATCTAATGTAGAAATGGCAGTTGATTAAACATCTTATCACAACTGTAGAAATGACCTCTTTGATCATTCATCAAACCTGTAGGCGGAACCGTCATTCGTCCTGGTTTGAATGGTACATTACAACAACTCTTGCCATCATCCAGATATATCAGTGATACACTCCATCAAACACTTGGTCACTGGGCACACATTTAGAGCTGGGTAACGGCGATAAAGCCCTTGGAATTTTAGAAGCTCTGACTAATGTTGATCTACTCCAAGGAATATCCCGTTCATCATTATTAAATTTATATGTAGGGAAGTAAATCTCGTTAAGATAGTGTCAATTAAATATATATGCACATCCCATTAAGGCACTGTAAACTAAATATGTAGGAATGCACGCTGTTAAATATACATATAGGAACACACTTTAATAGGTGTCAAATGTTGGCCATCTTTCTCACGTTTTATTAAGCCACTCTAAAGATAAAATCATTTTAATTCATATTAATATTTCAACATTAAACGTTGTAAATTTGTCATATTATTTTTTTATAAACAGTTTTCTAACTTGAAGTTCTGACATCTTAATTAAACTTAACGTTAAACTTCCCAGATCGCTAGATATGTAATTATTAATCTAACATATCGCAGCTCTTCGACTGCTGTACATTTGCGCAAGGCCAGAAGGAATGCACATTGTTAGAAATACGCATCGATATTTATACCTGTGGGAGTGCACATTGATAACTATAGAAGTTGGAATGCAAACTGTAAACTATAACTTCAGGAATGTACATTGTTAACAATACATGCAGGAATGCACATTGTTAATTATGCATGTTACGTATAAGAGAGTGCAACTATACATCTAGAAATGCACATTTTAAATGTATGAATGTACAATGTTAGCTGTACATGTAGGAATGCACATTGTTAACTAAGCATGTATGAATGAGCATTAATAACTATATGTGTTCGAAATGAACATTGTTAACTATACATGTATGAATGCATATTGGTAACTGTATATATAGGAATACACATTGTTTACTATATCTGTGGGAATGCACATTAACAACAATATATGTAGCAAAAGTGCATTTCGAGCCAAAATTTAGGTATATTTAAGATAAACTGAGAATAATAGAGCATTTTGAGCCAAAATATAAGTACATTTAAGATAGGAAAGAAATAGGTACATTTCAGATCAACTAAAATTACTAGAGCACTGTGAGGAATAAAATAAGTAATTTCACTGTGAGGAATAAAATAAGTAATTTCACATAAACTGATACCACTAGAGCATTTTGAGCCACAATATATGTACATTTCACATAAAGTGAGAAACGTAGAGCATTTTGAATCAAAATATAGATACGTTTGACATTACCTGAAAACAATAGAGCATTTTGAGCCAAAATATAAGTACATTTAAGATAAACTAAGAACGTTACATCATTTTGAGCATAAAATAGGTACATTAGAGATCAACAGTGCATTTTGAGCCCCAAATATGCACAATTAATATAAACTGAGAAATAGGGAGCACTTGAGAAGCGAGATGTTACATTTAAGATAAACTGAAAACAACAGAGCATTTTGAGCCAAAATATAGGTACATTTTACATAAAGTGAGAACAATAGAGCATTTTGAATCCAAAATAGGAATAATTCAGATAAATTGAGTACATTAGAGCACTTTGAGCCAAAATAAGTATATTTAAGATAAATTGAAAATAGAGTATTATGAGCAAATATAGCTACATTTCAGATAAAGTGAGTACAATAGAGTGAGCACAATAGAGCATTTTGAACCACAAAATAGGTACATTTCTGTCAGGGCCTTCTGAAGGGGGTCAGCAGTGATGCCGACGACACACCGAGTGGCAAGATGTAAAAAATGAACCAACTCTCGCACGCAGACACCACGATGTTCTTGTGGGGAGGAAAATTTATTCTGTCGTGCAGGGTAAAGTGTGAAGATCGGCTGTGAGTGTGAGCATGTGGGTGTGAATGTGAGTATGAAGGACGAACGGGATAATCGGACAAACAACCGCACTAATGCACTTTCTTGCAGCAAAGAAAGCGAAACTCTTGATAAAGAATGTATTCTAATAATGTGGGCCTACTTTTGCACAGCTGTTAGTTATTCACCCAGAAGCATCCACACATAACATTCATGGGGTGGGGAACCAGATCAATGAAATGATGAATAAACAAAAAAGTAATAAAAATCAACAATGTAAACAATGGTGAATACCATGACAATCAAATACTAATAAAGTTATAGTGACACAAATATGTGAGTGAAAACCCAATACAAATTGTAAATGTTAATTATAATGGCAGTGACAACCACAAAAATTATCATAATACAATTATGTTAATGATAAATGTTTATGTAGAAAGTTCTGGGTGAAAACCCAAAGTGTCAGTGGTATGAAAATTCTGAATAAATAACAAGATAAAAAACTATAAATAACCTAATTATTCCTAACTACCTAGAGTAATGTGCCTCTAAGTTAAATTTCCCCCTTACTAATTTTGGAGAAATCATTGTGGTGATGCATGTAATGTGTCTGCAGAAAAAGATGTCAACAAACACACTTGCCAACACACTGGCCTAAGCACAAAGTCAACAAACACATTTGCCAACATACTGGCATAAGCACAAAGCGAATACTGAAGAGTGGAGCATACACATGTGAAGACTTGCTGTACTGTGTCTCTCTGAAAAGTGCAGGAAACACTTCTGGTTGATGAATGCAGAAGTCTTGAATGGTGATGACCATAGAATGAGTGGCACCAAATATCCCCCTCTTCGCTTAGCCTTCCTCCCTCAATACTATATAGATATCGATGAATTACTGCCAATGAGACTTGGGCCAGTTGTAGGCTGCTGACAAGACTATGAAGTCAGGTTGTCAAAACGAATTAGAAGTATGACAAAACGCACACCAATTTGGCACAGGTACATGGTGAATATTCAAAAATGTCTTTCTTCTCCAAATTATTATAAAACTGGTTAATTAGATGTCCAGAGTTTAGTGTAGAAACAAAAGTATATATGCATTTTCCACACCTTGCTGTAACTCAGACGAGACACGCACACTGAATCTAACATGGCAACTCAGTACTTTTATATAACTGGTGAATTTTCTGATGCTTCCATGGGCTTCTAGAAAACTCGCATGGTAAAAACGTGCAATTTGACGAAAATATTCCCTAACAATGATGTTGTACTCCTAGTGCGCAAGAACTCCTAATAACAAAATATAATCCTTATCTAAAAGATTAAATATAATTCGTACCTACTCCTAACATAACTAACTAGTCTTGAAGTAAATAAATACATTTAATATAAATGCTAGAAATACAAAATAAGCTTACACGCACACAAACTCACTGACAGTGCATGCGTGACACTACATTTATTCCAAATAATGATTACAAAAAAGAATGAATACATCGTACGAGACGACAAGGGAGGTAAAATACCTTTAAGATTTTTTGATTAAAAACTGTGACAATTTCAGATAAATTTTAAAAATGAGAGCAGTTTTGAGCTGAAGAATACAACAAAAGGAGTAGCTAATCTTCCAAATAGAATATTGTCTTTAAATAGTCTATTATTAGTCCCTATTCTGTAGCCATTTTACAACACTTATGTAATCTATTATAGTCTATAATTAATTTCTATTCCCTAGCCTTTCGCTGTGCTTAAATAGTCTATACTTAATTCTATTCCTTTGTCTGTTACAGTCCTAAAGAAGCCCACAACTAATCGTTATTCTGTATCTTCAACAGCACTTAAGCAGGCTATACTTTTTCTGTCAATGTTTACAATGCTTAAGTAGTCTATAATTGCTCTATTTTCCGAAGTCTTTTATAGTACTTAGCAGTCTATTTTTAGTTTGTATATCTTAATATTTTACTACTATCACTTTACTAGTACGAAACAGTCTATATTTAGTTTGTATTCTGGTGTATTGTACATCACTTACAACACAAGTGGTGCAAAGCACTAAACATAACCAGAAAATAAATTTATGAACAAATAAAATCACCGAAAAATATTGTAATTTTAAAATGTGGATATATTATTTGTTACTTATTATTTTCTTTAAAAAAACACAAAACAACAACGATCCTTTTAATCAACTGTAACTTTTACATCTACTGTAATGTCAGAAACTAAAGCAGTACTGGCTGATGCCTCTATTATGAATCGACGCACTTATTTCCTCGCGTTCCAACGCTGTTGGGTTTCCATACCCTTTCAGGTTAGCCAAATGCCCCTGGTATTCAATTCACAACTTTTCTGACCTTATTTACAATATATGTCAACATCGGTCACGTTTGTAAATCTTCGAGGTTTTTGTGGTCAACTGCTGGTTTTGTGAACTTGTTTCTGAGAATGTATTTTGCATTGAGCCACTTGTTAGAAGTGATACTTTGAAAGTAAGATTGGATAAACAAAAAGATGTTTTAGGGAGATGATCAAATGGAATTGACTGGTATGCTTAGTCATTCGTATTTTCAGCAGACGACATTGTCGCTGAATACCGTTTGAATGCGCCTTTTAACTGCCTTTCTTTAATAACTAAGATGTAACTCCGGTATAGGGTTGTCAATGGTACGATATTTATCAGCACGCAAAAACACTCTGTGGAGGATTTTTCAACCGCATGCAGACAATCAATGTCTATTGCGGTCTGGTTCATCGTTTGAATAGAAAATGTTCAAAACAACAATGATATTGAATTTTAAAAATAATTCCACTGCACAATGCATCCCGGTGCTTTATTTAAGATTTATAGCTTAAGAAAACAATATTAAATGTGAGTGATTCGTTTAAGATTATAGTTTCAGCAATGAAATCTGGAATTTTATCACAACAATCTATGTTGTATAACAGCATTTGCAGCGCGCATGCGACCTGAACGCTCCATGTTCAGGAAAGCATGACAGATTTCACATATTAGATTTCCATTGACATTGTTTTTCCCGAGTATCATGACCGTCACACACACAATTCGTTTCACTAGACATTCAGGTTATTTTGTAATATTGTAATATTTTGAGTTATTACACTTCATACTGTTCGCACTAATAAACTCACAGTGAATCGTAATTTATTAAAACAACGTCACTGATCCAACTCAAAGCACTACTTCTGGCCGAGGACGTCATTCTGTCCATATGTTTCTATGTCTCGTTTAATAAGAATATGCTGCTAGCACACCACGTCGCCATCAATGGATTCTTCCAAAACGTGCAACACTAAACACACACACACATACACGCGCGCGCGAACACAAAAGCTAAAATTATGCACATGAAAGACGTACGCCAATCACGATGAATAATTACTAACATGACAGAATTATTAGAACTAGAAAATGACCTACTTTTTCACTAATGTATCAAGACTATTTAATGACAGAATTATCAGAACTAGAAAACTATCTACCTTATCACTAATGTATAAATGACTATTTTATGACAGAATTATTAGGACTAGAAAACGACCTACCTTATCACTAATGTATAAATGGCTATTTTCATGAAAGAATTATTTGAACTAGAAAACGACCTACCTTATCACTAATGTATAAATGCGCAGTGCGATCGCACGCATGGTATTTTCGTCATTTTGCAAAGTTGTATTTTGCACTCCAGCTTATTGTACACCTCTCTCTGACCATACGACAGACAGTATATATTCTATATGCATCGTGAGTTGTGATTTAAAAAGATTTATCTGCAAAAAAATGAAATCTATCACGAGTGCTTACCTGAGATTTGCCGCCACGCTTTGTGCGCCCTCCGAAAAGGAAAGTAGGCTTACATTCCCGGAAGAGAAAACATAAAAAAAAAATTCTTCCATTTAAATATTGCTTTTCAGGAAGGAAATTTAAAACGAAAATAGTAATTCAAAAGATAACACCTTAAAACAATTTTTATTTGTATTTTAGAAGGAAGAAAGTTCGAACGAAATAAGCTCTTTAAAAAATAAATCACGTGAGCATTTTTTTTGTTGTTGAGTGCACGTGTACGCGTCGATTGTAAAAGGGGAAGGGTTGAGGTATTTGTACATTGAACAATATCATTACCTTTATCTTTAATTCTTATCTTCTTTCTGCTTGTTCTAGATCGGATACATTTCCAGTCCTTTCATGACAAAGTCCGATCAATACCAGGAGTGTCACAGCAGGCGGACACAAAGCAAACACTTTGTTTCATGTGTACAGAGGTGTAGTGCTATAGAAGCGACGAGCTCGTCACTGAGCTCAACACAATCCATTCAATCTTATTATGGAACTAGTTTTGAATTTCAGTTTGCATAATTAAGAATTTACACTGAGATAGCAAGACAGGTTGCCATCATTTCCTGTAAAAACAACACAATTATGTTTGCTTTATCTGGCATTTGTACTTCCTCTTCCACATAGTCTAACACACATACATACACATTCGCTAACACATGCACATAAATACACACGTAAGTGTACACTCCTGCACACACAGACACGTACACTCAAGTATATATTCACTTATAGAAAGATTCTCACATTCGCATACGCACAACATATACATGATCAAGCACACTTACATGTATAACTAATACATGTACACACATATATACCTTTCAATCAATTTATACCACGTTTAGTTAAATCCCCCCCTTACCCCCCATCCCCATCCAAATTATCTTGTCACATAATACGAAATTAACTCCATTCACACCAAATGATACAATCCTAGACATTAAGCATAATTCTTGCTAGAAACTAAATCTATATGATACAATCCTAGAGATTAAGTGTAATTCTTGCTAGAAACTAAATCTATATGATACAATCCTTGAGTTAATGGATTTCCCTCTGCCTTGCATATTTATCGTGAAAGCTTCTGTTGTTAGTTGACCTTCATCCATTGATATAACTGCCTAAATGAATTGGCTTGCGTCAGTTGCATTAACCAGCCACACAGTGCACCCACCTACCAATGGGTAAAATAGAGAAGAGTTGCATTCCGTTATGACCACGCCTAAGAAACACATAGTAGTAATACACTTGTTTTTTCTATAATCAAACTTCTTTCTTGTAGAATTGATACCATGTATTTTGTATTGTAAATGCATGTAGAATATTCATGAATTTTAATGCTGCTAATGTTAATACTTTTTCCTAGAAGCTAAGTGGCATAGCGATATTACATTTGTAACGTGGTGGAAACTGCCACAAGTATGTAGTTGTATTACCGTTAATTGTTATCATGGAAGAGTTAACATGTGCTGCATGGATCACTAGCTAAATTGTATTATGAGCAACCCTAATGTAATGAAGGAAATATATATTGTAAAGATTTTATGCATTTGAATTTCCATGTATTGTAAAGTATGAATTAGTGAGATTGTAAAGAGGTATTATCACTGCTACCACAAAGCCCATAGAATCACTATTACCACATGAGGCTGTAACATAAATAATTATGTGTTTTCAGCCGGTCTTGAGTTTCTCCCAACTTCTAACACTGTGTGCTAATACTGAACTCAATGGAGGAATCCAGGAGTCAACCTGCAGATTGAGTGAACATCCATGATAAAGTTGCTGTCTACGCCCAAACTGTGAGACCACTAAGCCTGCCATGTGATATCAGCATCACGCCAAGTGAACAAAAATGCACAGTGTGTTCCACTGATCAAATAACATTAAACTCAGTTAAGTTCCTGATTCAAAACAAAGATAAACTCTCCTGTCATGTGGTTAAGCAAATGATTTATCTGGCCACAGAATAACACTCTATGTAACTGTGGAAATTGAATTGTTCATTTTCCTGTTTCAAATGTAATTTTATTGTTATTAAATTTATTTATTGTTATCTCACCATGTTGTTACATAATTCTTTGTAACCAATCATGTTGATTAGTTAACTGGGGGCTAGATCCGGAATAAAGGATAAAGAATCATAAATAATTATCTATATAAAAGGGGAAGATAACATTGTTAGCTAAGTCCACTAACTTATCTGATTAAGTGTTGCAAATAATTGGCTGATATTGTGGCGCTTGAGGGGAAGAGAAGTTAGGCTGTCCAGCTGTCGCTAATGTTAGGAATTATCCAATACACAATAACAAGAACCTAAATTAGGACAGGGTCGTTCAATGAAAACTGGACTTATGACAATCCTAGAGTTTAAGCGTAATTTTTGCTATAAACTAAATCTATATGACACAATACTAGAGATTAAGTGTAATTCTTGCTAGAACCTAAATCTAAATACACATTTAAATAGCCATTTATCCACTAACTTCACCTGGCTGGACTGACCACTCACTCACTAAATTAGGTCGCATATACACCAAGTGAGAGGGACAAGTGGTGTCTTCTAGAGAATTATTATAATCTCCATCACAACCCAAGATCTCTACACAAAGCTACTTAACCGTTAAGTATGCGCTCTATTTAACACAGTAGCCAAATGTTTGCATCTAGTGACTTACTATTAGTTATGATCTTTATATGTACAATGCAAACTTTTATATTTAATATTATCAATCATTACATAAACTAGAGTAAACAAAAACTAAAAAGAAATGTCAACAACAATAACGTATTTAAAAATAGGGCATCAAATTCAATCACCCTTCACCGATTGCATTTCACCGTGTCACTATCCAATCGCTTGGCGTGACAGCACACGGACGATGTCTTCCCCATATTAAAATATTACGTTATTATTTAATTTATTGACAAGTTTGTTTACTGAAGTCTTATTATCATCAGTAACATACTACACTTGTTAACGAGCACAACAACCACAAGCGAAAAGAAAGGGCGAGAGCTATGCCTATATGGTGATTGGTGTTCTATGTCGTAAATAATTAGATCTGGGTACAACGGCTGTTTAGCGTGTAAGCCAAGCCACGGCCGGCTCGATTTAGCAGGTCGCCATCTACGGGCGAGTGGTGACCGGAGGGGGAGTTTGCTAAATCGTGTATAGACATAACGGTCGCATTACAACGGGTATCTGTTCACAATTTTACTACCTGAGTATTAGCATGACAACATGTACCCGGGAATCCACTACTGAGAATACTACACTGTTGACATTATATGACTCCCTTTCAATGGGCGGATATAGGATAATAACTTGAGAACGTGATCTCTCTCTATCACTAACGCATGCTACGAATGCACCCTGATACAGGCACCCTGAATATCTGCACGCACTTCAAGTCCTACTCATAGTTTTCATGAAATCTCTCAAGTGTCGAAAGTAGTACACACCATACAGTTGACTGGCTTGAATGTTGTTCAAATGATCTGCTAATGAACAGATCAACCTCGTCAATCCTTTTATTTCTCATCTACTAACTCTCTTCATTTCTCATCTACTAATTCACTCCATTCTTCACACATTATCTACTAAGTCACTGCCTTCTTCGTTTATCTATTGTCACTTGTTTCTTGATTTCTCACTTATTAAGTCACTCACTTCTTCATTTGATCAACAACAGCAGAAAAATTGTTATTCACTGCGAGTTTTGCAAATAATTATGTCAAATAAAATGTCAGTGGAAAATAATATTACTTATTTCAGTTTTGTTCGTGTTGATGAATCAACTCAAACACGAATGATCAGTCTGTAATAAAGAATTGTTTAATACTGTTGCAGTTTATTTTTTTATTTGTAGAACTTTTTCAGGACTTCACTACATTTAATGTTTGATCAGAAATTGTTGGAATCTTGGCGAAGTCGTTTTCCAGTAGCGTTTTCTGTATTGACGCTCCCCCCCCCCGACCCCCCAGCTCACGTCCTCTTTCACAAAAGAATGAAATCTAGGCCACGAAGTCAAGCCGCAAAAAAATAGAAAGGAAACACTGTCATACTTACTTTTTTCACCTGTCACTCGTGCATGCAATTTCCTTAGACCTTTATTTGAGCCACTCATACAATTCCTGTCATATACCCCTACATACCCCAATAGACACTTTATAATCACGCGCGTAACCTCACAGAGCTTTGAAGTATAGAACACACATTTGTTAAAGTGTAAATTATACGTACATAGAACACACATTTATTAAAGTGTAAACTATACGTAAAAATGAAAATGCTATTATGGAGGCGATTATGAAATAATACATATTGAATTGTTTAAATAGGCTATTTTGTGTACAGATCCAACAGTGATGGATATTAAATAGTAAAGATTGAATTGTTTAAAGTGGTAATAGTGAGTCAACAACGCATGCATATAGTTATGTGATTTCTACGCCACTGCATTGGAAAAATGAATTGATATTTGTCGTTGGAGGCCGTAACAAAACGAATATGACATTGGTCCTTTATTAATACTATCTTAGTGACGTCTACGTAGAAAATGACCAAGAGTGAGCTACAGTTCAATACAAGGGTTACCATACAGATAGACAGACATATAGACTGATAGATAGATAGATAGATAGATAGATAGATAGATAGATAGATAGATACATAGATAGATAGACAGATAGATAGATATATAATGTGAGGATAAAGCCACCTAGTTAGTGGTTATTATTATTAATTAATTAGTCGTCCATAACTTAATTACAAGATGATAATCTAACTTTTACTATTAATGATTCTTCAGCAGACACCACTCATTTCTCTCACTTGGCGGATATGCGGGCGCAGTAAACGTTTTCACTCTTTCTCAACATTAAAGACAAACATTTTCAGTCACACAATATTTCTACCGGAAAACGTCTTACTAAGGGAGAATACAAATCCGTCTTTAATCTATATTTAGTGAGCCCCCATACACCCATTTTATTCTCCAACATAAAGATATCAATATGTGTAAGAAGGACAATACATGTAACAATAAATTTATTAAATCAACAATCAAATATACATTAAAAATGGAATAAAAAGATTACTTGACATTAAAATTTCCACGAAACCATGTTCGAATAATTTTAATATTTATACAGTCTTACACCTAGTTCAATTGATTAGTGCCAATGCAAATGATAGGATATTTCTTATCATAGAACAGAAATGGAATTATTAGAGATAAGCCATAATACCTCACGCATACTGATTTAAGTGCTGTCTCAATAGTCTCTTACGCGCTTTTGTAGCAAAGTCACACGTTATTATTCATATCAGTTCCACATTTCTCTCATCACATTGTAGAACACTGATTCACTGCTATTCTCTCAAGGCCAATCTGGCACTGCCATAATAGCTCCCTCAAGAAGAACAACAATTGTAGCAATTTCCAGTAATCTCCTTGTACCAGAAATTGTTCGATGTAGTCAGCATATCTTGTGACCATACATCAATGGAGTGCAGTGTATTTCGTACACTTACACACTGCAGCAGACACATCTCGCATCTGTAAAGGTTGTAGTAGTCTATAATCAGTAAACCAGAAGATTCTGATAAGACAAGGAAAGGTCGCTTAATCCCTGTAAAATATAATCATGGAACAAACACTAAGTTTCTACTTTATTCGTCTTTAAGTTTATTCTCTCTTACATTCAAGTCTCAACTTACAGTTTCCTGCAACAGTATTTATTAGCCCTGATACATTCACACAGCATAATAAATACAGAATATCAATTATATGAGTGCGTTCACCAGATACTATGCCAATGTTTAGCATACAATATCGAGTATCTTGGTTCAAAAATGTGTAGAAATAATAGTCTATTCACATAATACATCTGTACGTAAAACACAGGTATAATTTATCAATAGCAAAATGCATGAAATATTTCTAAATCCATTCCCTCTCAATCAGTCATTTAACTCACCATTAAGCTAATGGCCGCCTTGCATGACTGAACTTCTTGCCACTCCAAATTCAAGCGATTGATCAATTTATTTCTTTATAGTGGGTAAACTTTTGATCTCAACCCATTGGCTTGTCTTGTCTCTATAACTCTTAACCATTGGATGATAAAAGCTACTCATCCAGTTGGAAGTGGTTTGGATTGCATCAGCAATAATTTATATAAAATAAATTAATTATAGATGGATGGATAGATAGATATATAAATAGATAGATAGATAGAGAACCATTTCTGTACCTTTTCATTTTGCTTATTGATTCACCATTTTTATTTTGTATATTTGTGTTAAATGTCTGATGTAGTTCCTTGTATGTGTCGATATGTAAAGCGCTTAGAAGTTTTATTTTGTATATTTGTCATAAATGTCTGATGTAGTTCCTTGTATGTGTCGATATGTAAAGCGCTTAGAAGTTTTATACTAATAAATGTTCATCTATCATCACCGTCATTATTATTATTATTATTATTTGGCAGTAACATAGACTTTAAAAGAAGTATTCACATTCCATTATGTTATTTCTTTGTCATCGTTTAGGATCCGGGTTGACCGCGCAACGTTTTGCCGCCGTTTTTGTCTTGGAATTTAATATTGACATTGTCGCGCTAGTGCCTGTCTGTATCCTGACATGATACGTTTTAATATGCACAGATCTATATAAACAAGAAAACCCAAGGAAATATTTTCATCCTCGGTCGATATTTTGGGAGAATACACGATAGACAAAATCTCCAGTAAACATTTTTGTCCTCGCTTGGTCGGGTCCAGGATATGGATGCAGGATATGACGAAGAAAACTCTGGTAAATATTTACATCTCTGAATAATAGATTGGAAGGGATCCAAGTCTGAGGTAAAGCACGGCGCAGAAAAATGTTATTGAAAATATATTATTAGATACATTCTGGAGCATTTCAAAAGTTCATTCTTGATAATGCGTCACTCATGCTTACTATGGGGAAAGTGAGAGAGAGACAGAGACAGATAAAAACAGGGCTTGAGTGACACTCACAGGCACAATAAAATATGCAAGAGAGAGAGAGAAATGCAGAAACTCAAGATGCAGAGAGAGAGAGAGAGAGAGAGAGAGAGAGAGGAGAGAGAGAGAGGAGAGAGAGAAAGAGAGAGAGATAAAAGAGGCACATATGCAGAGAAAACGATAGAGACACAGATGCAGAGAGAACAATAAAGAGACACAGATGCATAGAGAACAATAAAGAGACACAGATGCAGAGAGAACAATAAAGAGACACAGATGCAGAGAGAACAATAAAGAGACACAAATGCAGAGAGAACAATAAAGTGACACAGATGCAGAGAGAACAATAAAGAGACACAGATGCAGAAATAACAATAAAGAGACACAGATGCAGAGATAACAATAAAGAGACACAGATGCAGAGATAACAATAAAGAGACACAGATGCAGAGAGAACAATAAAGAGACACGGATGCAGAGAGAACAATAAAGAGACACAGATGCAGAAATAACAATAAAGAGACACAGATGCAGAGAAAAGAGATTTATGCATACAGAGTGTTATACGAGAGGGAATCCTCCCACATATATTTAATATATAAATTTTAATTTCAAATCTATAATTTTAAGATGATGTGATATTTGTAATTAAGTCGAAGTTCTAAAACAATAGTTTATTTACGAAGTGAAGTTTGGTAATCGATAGAAGGTTTTGATTGAAGGGATGCACATTAAGTGGTTAGTGGCAAGTAGGCGTATTGCTATTATTAAGAAAATGCTAGTTCAATGAAATATGCACAATAAAATGAAGGCAGACTAAATGGATTAAATCGTCGTCACATTTTGATCAACACCTCGCTATGTGATTATCCAGGTTTTAGGCTGATGTAACTGTGAACTTGTTTATGGTTAGGTGACAGAATGTGGGTGTAGAAAGTCATACATATTAATCAATTGTACGTATATTCGCAAATTCGATTGATTAAAGGAGCTAGTCAAGGTAGACATGGGTATGGTTTTAGCTTGATTGCAAAATCCTAAGACTTGACTCTTTGCAACTGAACTCTTCAGGTGATGCATTATACAATGTAGTGAGCCCTTCCTGAAACCTACGGGATGTATATGGAGCCAAAATACAGATGTATGTAGTATATATCCCTTAGTCTTGTCGATCATTGGGTGCACCAATGATGACCTGATAACCAGCTTCCTCCATTTAATTCTGTTCTCTGCTAATCTTACTATATCGCTCAGTTTCAGTCCTGTCCACTCTGAGATGTTATCCTTCCAACTTTTCCTCTGTCTTCCTCTCTTTCGCCCTCCTTGCACAGTACTTTGCATGATTGTCTTGGCAAGCCCTGTCAATTGTGTGACATGCCCATACCATTTCATTTTGCATTTTTTCACAATGACCAATAGCTCTTCAAAGGTCCCAATGGCTTGCCTAATTCTGTTTCCCATTTCCTCATTCGTCTATTCGAAATGTCAAGCAACCTTCAGAAGCATCTCTTTTCCGTTGCTTGTATCCTCCTTTCAAGATCTGCTGTGAAGGTCCATTACTCACATGCATATAAGAACACAGGTACAACCAAGGAGCACATCAGTCTGATCTTTGAGCTGCCTGAGGTGTTTCTCTCTTTCCAAACTGTCTTCAGCCTTGCCATTGCTATTATTGTCAGCGCAATCCTGGACAGTATTTCTGGTTTTGATCCCTCGTCTGTCACGATGGCTCCTAAGTACTTGAAGTTATTAACTGATTCCAGTTTCTGATTACCAATCATGATATCAGTGCCGATGCCACTGGTGTTGTTGGTCATCAATTTTGTCTTCTCTGCACTGATGTTCATACCAAAAGCAGTAGCTGTCCTGTCCTGTCCAGCTTTTTCCACCAACTGAGCTAGCTCCTCCTCATTTCCTGCAAGGCCATTGATGTCATCAGAAAGCCTCAGTTCGTTATTATTCTGCCTCCAATACTGACAGTTCCTTCATGTTTTCAGAGCATTTGTCATGATTCGTTCAAGGAAGATGTTGAAGAGAGTGGGCAAAAGTAAGCAGCCTTCTCTGACTCCTATTGTTGTCCTGAACCAATCTCCTATTTGGCCGTTGAAGCAGACTGCGCTGGTTGCTTTGCAGCAAATGTTTTCTATGACTTTGATCAGGTTGGCATTGATGTTGTACAACTTCATGTGGACCAAAGGCATATCCGTTGCTAGAAAAAGTAAAACCTCTCTGTATTGTGTGAATGGTTAAGATTTTATCAAGAAATATTATGCTATTATAAATATGACTAGCCCTATTTGGTTGCAGCGGCAAAGGCCTAATTAAGTGTTAAATTGGCAGTGTGTTAAGGATCCACAATTATGTATTTCAGAGTTTTTACTTCAAATTTTAGTGTCTAAGGTGAATGACATGTGTAAGTTTAATAGAGTGCCAGTATTGCCACGTTACTGACAAGATTTGCCAGTTTAAGTTTTTTCATGAGAAGTATATAGTGTTTCACTTGACTGAACTCGAGAGATGCCACGTTTTAGTGTGAAATGTCTCTGACGAGGACATAGAATTGTGAATGTAAGACGATTTGAAATATTGCTAAACATTTGCCTTATTCATTTTTTGTCAGTTGTTTTCAGTTTCATATTTCTGTTAGTGTAGTGCAATTTCTTTTCGCATGCTGTCGCAAATTGTTGTGATAGTATAATTATATAATTATTATTACTATTTCTTAGTCTGTTAGTGAATGGGGACCGTGAGTCAAATTGGCTTGCAGCGCCAAACCTCATTATCAACTTAACAGATGTTAATTTATAACCAGATATCCAAAGCCTACATAGACACTTGTAGATTTATATCATTAACTAGTAATATTTGATACAGTGCATTAATACAAAATCACCCCAGTGTGTATGTATGAAACAAAGTCACCCAGTGTGTATGTATGAGACAAAGTCACCCAGTGTGTATGTATGAGACAAAGTCACCCAGTGTGTATGTATGAGACAAAGTCATCCAGTGTGTATGTATGAGACAAAGTCATCCCAGTGTGTATTTATGAGAAGAAAGATTAAGGCAGAGGAACAGAGAGATGTATACAACTATATGGATATATTAAAGAGAGATAAACATAGCTTCATGCATAGAAGAGAGTGGCAGGCATACAAGGGTACGGATAAAAATAGAACAGTGAGAGAAATATGTGAGGACTACAGTAACATATACATAGAAGAAATACACACAGAATCAGCAAAAGTCATAAAGAGATACAGAAACAGCAAAAGTCATAAAGAGATACAGAAACAGCAAAAGTCATAAAGAGATACAGAATCAGCAAAAGTCATATAGAGACACAGAATCAGCAAAAGTCATAAAGAGATACAGAAACAGCAAAAGTCATAAAGAGATACAGAAACAGCAAAAGTCATAAAGAGATACAGAAGCAGCAAAAGTCATAAAGAGATACAGAATCAGCAAAAGTCATATAGAGACACAGAATCAGCAAAAGTCATAAAGAGATACAGAATCAGCAAAAGTCATATAGAGACACAGAAACAGCAAAAGTCATATAGAGACACAGAAACAGCAAAAGTTATAAAGAGATACAGAATTTGCGAAAGTCATAAAGAGATACAGAATCAGCAAAAGTCATAAAGAGATACTGATACAAAGAAGAGAGATAAAGGCAGACTTAATCTGAAAAATATAGAAGATAGACAGAGATTTACAAGTGGCAGGTACGCAGAAGTGACATGTAATTAAAGATAGAAAACCACAATCAAAAAGAGACAGAGAGAGAGAGAGCAAGAGACAGAAACTCTGAGAAAGACATACACATACACTTACAAATACGAGTGAGACAGAGACATTGAGAGTGAGAGAGAGAGGGGGTAGGATGAGAGATAAACTATTGTCACACCAATACAAACATCGGATCATTCAGTGCGGGCCATTGTAGGAAAATTTCTTATTTGTGACATGTTTACTCAGACCGTGCTAATTTTAACCATGTTGCAGAACGTGACTTTGACTTCGTGCTCACTGCAGATTTTGGTTAGCATTTATTACACGCACACACACGAACATCTTCCAGAGTTCTAATGGACTGTCCATATTTCTGTAAGAATTGTTGGTTAGTATTTATTACACGCACACACACGAACATCTTCCAGAGTTCTAATGGACTGTCCATATTTCTGTAAGAATTGTTGCGTCGCGTTGTAATTAGGTGGAATGTGTTTCGGTGAAAATCGAATCTAAAAATGAAGTGTTCAAACGGTGTTTGTAGCAAACAAAATCATTATAGGCGTGAACAGTGACCAGCCAATATATCGCTTTATCATTTTCCCCGAGTAAGGACTTGTGAACGGTATAGGATTTTGAATATCCGTGGGCTGAATGAAACACTGTCAAGGGCAATTAATTATCTGCCCTTGTTTTTCAAATGAAATGTTAGATATTTGAGTTTGAATTCGAATGGGATTCAGTTCAGATACAAATATATTTTGCTGTGGCAAACATATTACACAGTATGTGTCACATTCTTCTGAAGAGCACTTTAAACAACATTATATTAAATGCTATATGTGTGAAGGTGAACATGTGTGTGTGCTCTGGGTCTTTTGGTTGATTGCATATCTATTGAGTATTTGATCAGATACCTGACAACAGACTGTCGTTGGGACAAATCGTGACTAAAGAACAATACTGTAGCACATCAACATGTCTAAAATTGTTTCGGAAAATACTGACAATTAACTATGTTTTGTGGAAAATCTGCACAATAATTAGGTTTACTGTTGAGACAAACTGCCTGATCTTAGTATGAACTTATGATAGCAGTATAAATTGTGCCCAGTACCAGGTATACATTTCTCTGAAGATGTCAAAAGTCACGTTCTGCAACATGGCTAAAATTAGCACGGTCTACTAAATGACTGAGTAAACATGTCACAATAAGAAACATGACCTATAATAATCAATCGCGGACAATTCGTGTTTGGGATCTGGGCAGGGGGGAGGTCGGTCTGCTGGTGACATACTTGAAATATGTTTTGTCAACAAGAGAGAATTAAGTAGAAGTGTTTACCTCATTTTCTCATCCGGTGTTTATGTGATTATAATGGGGTGGTTATGTATATATAATGCGCACTCATATGCATTGGTAGTTTGTAACACGGATTTGTGCTAGCTTCATATTTGCCATGACTCTTCAACGCGGTAGGTTCTGTTTCTATTTGCTACCTATTTGATACTCCTTTATGAAATTAACTAAGTGTAGTCAATTTCTCATTTCATTTTGCGAAAGAAAAAAAGTATTTCATTTTAGTAATGCTTGCTTGTTTTATGTGTTGTATTCTTCTATATATTGGTTTGGGTAAACAGACGCTCATAGTCATTTCATTTACTGACAAACACTAGATTATCAGTCATACGGGTCATAACTAACCTGTGACAAACACTACATTATTAGTCATGCGGGTCATAACTAACCTGTGACAAACACTAGATTGTCAGTCATGCGGGTCATAACTAACCTGTGACAAACACTAGATTATCAGTCATGCGGGTCATAACTAACCTGTGACAAACAATAGATTATCAGTCATGCGGGTCATAACTAACCTGTGACAAACACTAGATTATCAGTCATGCGGGTCATAACTAACCTGTGACAAACACTAGATTATCAGTCATATAAATCATAATTTGCTAGTGACAAACATTTAGAATATCAGTCATACGGGTCATACATAGCCTGTTCAAACACAAAAATGGTTTTAAAAACAAATATGTGTTTTTGCGGCCTATATATTTTGTTTCACTGTCTTGTTTTGTTATTTTTGAGGGAGAAGACTTGATTACTCTTCTTTTCGTGTGTGTGTGTGTGTGTGTGTGTGTGGTTTCTCTGACAACACTAGACTATCATAAATAAGTCAACTCCCTCTGACAACACTAGACTGTCATCGATATGTCATCTCTCTCTGACAACACTAGACTGTCATCGATATGTCAACTCTCTCTGACAACACTAGACTGTCATCGATATGTCGACTCCTTCTGAAAACACTAGACTGTCATCGATATGTCAACTCTCTCTGACAACACTAGACTGTCATCGATACGTCGACTCCCTCTGAAAACACTAGACTGTCATCGATATGTCAACTCTCTCTGACAACACTAGACTGTCATCGATATGTCGACTCCCTCTGAAAACACTAGACTGTCATCGATATGTCAACTCTCTCTGACAACACTAGACTGTCATAGATATGTCATCTCCCTCTGACAACACTAGACTTTCATCGATATGTCAACTCCCTCTGACAACACTAGACTGTCATAGATATGTCAACTCCCTCTGACAACACTAGACTGTCATCGATATGTCAACTCCCTCTGACAACACTAGACTGTCATCGATATGTCAACTCCCTCTGACAACACTAGACTGTCATCGATATGTCAACTCCCTCTAAATACACTAGACTGTCATTGATATGTCAACTGCCTCTAACAACACTTGAGTGTCATAGATATGTCAACTCACTCTGACAACACTAGAATGTCAAAAATTTGTCCTGACTACTCTATGACAACTCTAGAAGACGTGTGAGACACACTTTAGAAAAAATCCAGAAACACCTCCTGCAAGATCTGCAACTGACACTTGTAAACCCCCCAAATCAACTGACACTTGTAATTCCCCCAAATCAAGTGTTTCTCTACCAAACTTCCATGAACTAAACCTCTTGTATTGGCAAAGTTAGATTTTGGACATTAAAAATGTGATAGTGATTAAATTGCGAAATTAAATTATTTATAAAAATTTTAATTAAGGAAAGATGTTTCAATGAGCAATACAGATAACGAGGAAGTTGTTTACTTAAGAATAGTGGAATTGATGTTATTGCTCATTTCATTTTGGGATTCAATGTGTGAATTTACTGGTCGCGTGACGTGATTCCTGTTATTGCTCATTTCATTTAGGGATTCAATGTGTGAATTTACTGGTCGCGTGACGTGATTCCTGTTATTGCTCATTTCATTTTGGGATTCAATGTGTGAATTTACTGGTCGCGTGACGTGATTCCTGTTATTGCTCATTTCATTTTGGGATTCAATGTGTGAATTTACTGGTCGCGTGACGTGATTCCTGTTATTGCTCATTTCAATTTCACTGTGAATTTACTGGTCGAGTGACGTAATACTTGTTATTGCTCATTTCAGTTTCACTAAGTGAATTGACTGTTCGAGTGACGTGAAATGTTGCAATAGTTCTGTCAAATTTACAACGCACTCATGCCGGTCCTTGCTGTTCGTATACACAGTGTAATCTGTTGAGAAACACTTCTTTCTGAATGTTTTTATTTATTTGCATTTATAAAATTATAATGCATAGTTAAGAATGCTTGAATTTAGGAAAAATACTCAAGGATGTTACAATGTATAATAGTTGTTTATGAATGTTTAAATGCATAGCCTATATATATGTGCTTTTAGGGCATAATGCATATTTAAAAATGTTTTAATGTATCTTCAGTGATTTCCTTATACACCACTTCAGCATAATTACTTTAGAAATGACTATCATTCTCTCATCTTTTTTATCATTATTATTTAGACTTAATAATATAATCACCCCCCTTCAATATTTAATTTAGAAATGATAATCACCCCCTCACCATTTCATTATAATCATTTAGACATGATAATCACCCCCTCACCATTTCATCATATTTAATTTAGACATGATAATCACCCCTTGACAGTATATAAACTAACAGAGTTAGAGATTGTCAAGACGAATTTGCAAAATAGATGATAGAATTGAAAACAAATATTCTATAAATTAAACAAAAAAAAACGATATTGATAAAGAAATCATTCCATAAATTCAAAATAGCTATAGTTTAAATAAAAGAATTATTTAGTGTAAGAGTTTCTTTGAATTTATCTTTTCAGGAAGAATGTTTCTTGGAGCTTACTGGTTCACTCTCTTCATTGTCTTCAGCTGTGGGAAGTTTGCGAATGGGCAAAATTGTAAGATCCAGCGTACAGTGTGTGTGTGTGTGTGTGTGTGTGTGTGTGTGTGTGCGCGTGTGCGTGCGTGCGTGCGTGTGTGTGTGTGTGTGTGTGTGTGTGTGTGTGAGTATAATGGCTGATTGATTGATTAATTAATTGATCAGTCTTTTGACTGACGGAGTAAGTGCATACAAATTAACTTATTAACTTCTAGGCAATATAGCTCAATCATCGACAAGTATATCGATTAGTTTCAATAAATAAAGTATTGCCATATTATTTTTTTGTGTGGTATTATCACTGCAAATAGGCCAGTGATGTACAAATAAATAGACAGACAGACATATATATATATGTGACCAATATGTTTATGATTCTGTATATGTGAATGTGTCTGTGAGTATGCACACGCTATATTAGTACTTTTTATTTATCATGAATACTAATTATAATTGAATGTGTATTGTGTTTTCCACAAAATAACGTGAGGATGTCGCTTCAGACAATGTATAACAAAGTTCAGTTCAGTCTGAGCTAGAGCGTTTTTCTTCAAACTAGTTATTGAATAAATACAATAGCTTTCATTAAGAAATAAAGCTACAAATAGTTGACTACGTGGTAAATAAATGCAGTAGCTTTCGTTAAGAAATAAAGCTACAACCAGTTGACTACGTGGTAAATAAATACAGTAGCTTTCGTTAAGAAATAAAGCTACAACCAGTTGAATGTCAATTTTTGTCACAGCTTGCGGCGCTACCTTCACGGCTCCACAAGGGCTAATAGAGTCCCCTATGTACCCGGGAATATACCCCAACAATCTCGATTGCACGTACATCATCCAGCAGCCAGCGCAGTTCCGCATAATACTTACCGTCATCGATATGCAAATAGAAGAAAATTATAATTATAATCGCTGTATTTATGACTATGTGGAGGTAAATTACTGTTTTGAATAACAGTCTGTCTTAATTACTAATAAATGAATGGACTGATTAGCCTTGGACGGTGGCAGAGAAATGGAGAAAGACACGAGCGTGTGTCTAGGTTTGTGAGGTCGACGTAGTGTGACTGTAGGAAACAAAACGAAACAAAATCTTAAGCTGGTAGTTATATTTGTGTGCTTGCAATAAGCTAAATACAGACACGTATTTTAAGCACATAGATAGATGGAGAGATGAAGGGACAGATAGATTTGATAATAAAAGTATGTTTCATTACACGAACAACAGTTGCTCTTTAAAATTAGCCTTTTTAGTATCTTCATCATCTTCTCAAATTCATTTTCATCATCACTCACGGGAAATCCTGTAAATAATGATAACCAACAGTTACGAGCAACTTCGTTCTGATGTGTAAAAGATAGAGCGACTAATTAGCTACTTTTATATGTACTCAGTCACACATTGGACACCTAGTAATTCATTGATTTAGCCATACTCAAACATTGGACACCTAATAAATCATTGATTTAACCATACTCAAACACATTAGGATATCCAGTAGATCATTGATTTAGCCACACTCAGACATTTCGAATGTAGATGATTGATTTAGCCATACTCAGACATACTTTTGGACAGTAGATCATTGATTTAGCCATACTCAGACACACTTTTGGACAGTAGATGATTGATTTAGCCATACTCAGACATTTCGAATGTAGATGATTGATTTGGCCACACTCAGACACACATTTGGACATCTAGTAAATCATTGATAATTATGTACATTTATTAGATCATTGATAATAATTTACATCTACTAGACCATTGACATCTGTTGTAAATAGACTTTAGTATTGTGAAGATACATAAATAATCATCTGTTGTAAATAGACTTTAGTATTGTGAAAATACGTAAATAAACAATCTGTTGTAAATAGACTTTAGTATTGTGAAAATACGTAAATAATAATCTGTTGTAAATAGACTTTAGTATTGTGAAAATACGTAAATAATAATCTGTTGTAAATAGACTTTAGTATTGTGAAAATACATAAATAATCATCTCTTGTAAATAGAGCCTAACTGGCAATAACGTTATAGGAGTGAGAGTGTACCGATAACAACCAGAAAACATTTCTTAAGAGAACGTGCCGTTAATGAGCTATTATATAAATTTGAACTTTTTACGGACATTTGCTAGAAAGGATGCTTAGATAATGTGTCTGTTTCACATATAAACTAGAGAAAAGATGTATCGTAACTAGGAGTACGTGTTAACTTAAGTAGTGTTCAAATATTATTGTCTAACATTATTATAAAATGATTTGTACGAGTACCTATTTTAAAGTTACTGAGTGCATTTATTGAAATGAAAATTATTTCACCATTTTCTCATTAATCTAAAAATTTTGCACTCACTGAAGTAAATTTTCAGCGACACTTTGTATTGAGCAATTTGAAGGAAACACTAAACTACTTTCCAATTAATGATGACGCAATATTTATAGAACTCCCATAAAACACAACAATCTTTGTTCCTGTCAGTTGTTGTTTTCTTGTTTTCCATAGTTTCTAGATGGAGGCACGGAAACATCCCCTTTGATGAACATGCGGCGCTACTGCGGCAATGCCACCGTCTCGGCACTAGCGACGACCGGAAATGAGATGATGATTCATTTTATCACAGACACTTCCATTGGAGGAAGGGGATTCGCCGCTACTTACAAAGCTGGTGAGTGTCTTTATATGAACACTCCACTACTTAGAAAGCTTTTGAGTATCTTTTAACGAACACTCCACTACTTATTAAGCTGGTGAGAGTCTCTTAACAAACACTTCACTACTTATTAAGCTGGAGAGTGTCATTTTACGAATACTCCGATATTTATATAGCTAGTGAGTGTCCTTTTACGAATTCTCCACAACTTATAAAGCTGGTGTCCTTTAACGAACACACAGCTAGTCTTTTGGGACAGATATACAATATATGTGATGGAACGAGGATATTTAATACTGGTATGCTTTCACCACTTTGATAATAATTCTTATAATAAATGCGTTGTGATATATATTTAATACTGATATGCTTTCACCACTTTGATAATAATTATTATAATAAATGTGTTGTGATATCTACAGTCCAAACAAATATATAATCTGGATTGCTTTCATCATTTTAATACCTAGTTATTATAATAAATATGTCGTAACATCTACATTCCAAACAAATATGTAATACTGGATTGTTTTCATCACTTATAGTTATATGTGACAGTTAACATTGAGTAGACCAGCAAGTAAATAAGTTATAAGTGACAGTTAACATTGAGTAGAGCAGCAAGTAAATAAGTTATATGTGACAGTTAACATTGAGTAGACCAGCAAGTAAATAAGTTATATGTGACAGTTAACATTGAGTAGACCAGCAAGTAAATAAGTTATATGTGACAGTTAACATCGAGTAGAGCAGCAAGTAAATAAGTTATATGTGACAGTTAACATTGAGTAGACCAGCAAGTAAATAAGTTATATGTGACAGTTAACATCGAGTAGAGCAGCAAGTAAATAACGTTGCCTTCTAGGATCGGTGACATTATCAGTCCCTATTAATTAATTAGCAATTGTCCACTCTATACGGTTCGCCCCCCAGCCGATATCAAGTAACAATTGTTCCCAAAGAATTAATTAAGGTAATGGATAAAAATAACAAGAAATTTAATAATAGCCACAATATAAAAAAACAAACAATTTCAAGTCATAAATGGCTATAAATGAGTGCGTATTACTGCCCACCACCACTGCTCCATCTTTATTCAGTTCATGAATGAGTTCACAAGGTTACAAATTGTTATTGTGGTGTGTTCGAGGTTTGAGTACCTAACTGCTTTGTCTTTATCAGTTCATGAATGAGTTCACAAGGTTACAGATTGTTTGAGTACTTAACTGCTCTGTCTTTATCAGTTCACGATTGAGTTCACAAGGTTACAGATTGTTTCAGTACTTAACTGCTCTGTCTTTATCAGTTTATGAATGAGATCACAAGGTTACATATTGTTACTGTGGTGTGTTCGAAGTTTGAGTACTTAACTTTCTTCCTCTGCAGTGTTGAACAGTAGTGATTTGTGTTGTTGGAATCTATGTTCTCAAGATCTCCACTTTGATGACGAAGCTCCACGCCGACATAGACAAGATTTCTGGATCAAATCGAGCTTCAGGTCAAGACGACGATAGAAGTGCCCATCTAAACTAAGATAAAATTTTACCTTTGTAGCTGGCATATCTATTGCGATAAATATTCATTTGTGGCAACAGTGGGGTAATAATAATACCGCTCTTACAATAGCGCTACTCTAAATCAATAAACGCTAGCATATATGCAAACTTACATTTCCAAAAGAATTTCCATAATTATGAACATTTATAATACAAGAAAACAATCATCCCAAGAATTCAAATAATCAATAGTATATCATTATAGTGTCTAATAAAATACATTACTTCCAGGTAATAAATTAGTTCAACAATAGACTTCCAGGTAATAAATTAGTTCAACAATAGACTTCCAGGTAATAAATTAGTTCAACAATAGACTTCCAGGTAATACATTAATTCAACAATAGACTTCCAGGTAATAAATTAGCTCAACAATAGACTTCCAGGTAATACATTAGTTCAACAATAGACTTCCAGGTAATAAATTAGTTCAACAATAGACTTTACAATGTATAAAGAAAGTGACGCCTCATAGCTGGTGATTTATACAAATTTCATCATCATACATTTACAATTAGAACATCTCTAATGCCGCACAATACATCTCTGAAAAGAATTATACATTAGCATTCATGCATACAAATATTCATCATTGAAAAAATAATAAAATCTATAATATTCCAATTTAAAAATGTTCAATTATTTTCGTGAAATAAAAAAAATATATATATAATGACTGTCCACATGATCACACTGAATGCTATTGCATTCACAGATCGACTTCTCCCTTGGCTTGGTGCACGTGAATGAGGCATCTTGGCGGTAAATGTTATCCCTCTCGTCTTCTCTAATTTTGCCTACGTCATGGCTGAACTCAATTGACTATATATGGTGATGGTACATCAGGTCAACTTAGACATTCACTTACATGACCAAAATCTTTAGACCAAACTAAATGAGCAAACTTCAATATGAAGATGAGATTGGTTCCTAAACGGACACAGTCACTAGAATTAACTTTGTTATTGTAACGTTATGCATTTGTTTGGTGAATGCATGATTTTAAATATTTATCTTATTGTTTCTAATTTTAAAACTTGAGCTCAAAGACAAGAAACTAATACAAATAAGACATCTATCTATCTATGTATCTATCTATCTATCTGTCTATCTATCTATCTAGTCGCGTCACCAATGTCTGGTTTATATGCAGTGATAATGCCAGATGACATAATATTAATGTTCCAGCGTTTTACCAGTGCAGAGTAATGCGAGAACACCTGATATTAATGTTTCTGTGTGTTCTTGTGCAGTGATAATGCCAGATGACATAATTTTAATGACTCAGATTGATGCCATTATCCGCGCGGTTCCCGAGCCGCTTACCTTCCAGCTAATTAACATCAGTAGTGTGGTAGTGCCAGCGGGCATTGATTACGACCCACGTGGCAATCGCCTTTATTGGACAGATCAAAGCACAAGCGGCATACACAGCTCTTTTCTAAATGGATCCGACGACAGAACAATACGAGACTTGGGACTGTGTGAGTATTGAAATAGTAATATATTACAATGTGATAGAGTCTCCTAACATTTTGTGGTGGAGCAAGTCTTGGTGTGAGTTAAAGTCTTCAATTATGTAGTGGAGCAAGTCATGGTGTGCGTTAAAGTCTCCAATTATGTAATGGAGCAAGTTTTGGTGTGCGTTAAAGTCTCTAATTATGTAGTGGAGCAAGTTTTGGTGTGCGTTAAAGTCTCTAATTATGTAGTGGAGCAAGTCTTGGTGTGCGTTAAAGTATCCAATTATGTAGTGGAGCAAGTCTTGGTGTGCGTTAAAGTCTCCAATTATGTAGTGAGCAAGTCTTGGTGTGCGTTAAAGTCTCCTACAATTATGTGGTTGAGCAAGTTTACTGTATCTAATGTTACGCGGCCTAATATGGTGAATGAAGTGTAAAATAATGTGATTTGAATTTGCAGTTCATGATTAATTAATGCCATGGTTTTGATATTTATATGTGTTGTCGATTTTTAGATAGATTTGTTCGTGAAGTTTTTTATATTGATTATTCTGACTAATTCTGTTGGTATCAAGATGGATTTTGAATCTGATCTTGAATATTGTTTCATACAATGCATCTTTATATTCATATCGCACTCATACCTAAATCTGTACGTTAGTTATTGCAATGTAAATCCGATAGCTTTTGTTGTTTTTTTGGAGTGTGAACGTTTTGTGCGCTGATTTATTTGACTTTAAGATGGATGGAGTGTAGGGGGCGCTTCCGGCTTCCGCCGCTTTCGCGTTGACTTTAAGAAAGACAGCAAATCATGAAATACTATTTACAGGCGCCAGCCCTGAAGGACTTGCTGTGGACAGAAGCGGACTCATATTTTACACAGACACCGGGTGTGACGTAATCGGCGTGCTGTCGATGTCCGGAGCAAACCACAAATACCTGATAGACACGAATCTCGATATGCCTCGAGGAATCGCACTACACACAGGCAGGGGGTAATATAATTTAATTCAGTCTACCATAGTTAACTGCATTACTTGCAGCCATTGGGTAATATAATTTAATTCAGTCTACCATAGTTAACTGCATTACTTGCAGCCATTGGGTAATATAATTTAATTCAGTCTAACATAGTTAACTGCATTACTTGCAGCCATTGGGTAATATAATTTAATTCAGTCTACCATAGTTAACTGCATTACTTGCAGCCATTGGGTAATATAATTTAATTCAGTCTACCATAGTTAACTGCATTACTTGCAGCCATTGGGTAATATAATTTAATTCAGTCTACCATAGTTACCTGCATTACTTGCAGCCATTGGGTAATATAATTTAATTCAGTCTACCATAGTTAACTGCATTACTTGCAGCCATTGGGTAATATAATTTAATTCAGTCTACCATAGTTAAATGCAATGCAATCAGGCACAGGGTAATATATCTTACTTCAAGCTGTCATAGTGAAATTGCACTATACACCTGCAAATAGTAATACATTTCGCAGCAGTATGTTATAGTTATTTGCAATACACACAGTCATAAGATAATATATTTCACTTTAGAATGTCATATTAAACCGACTTCGCACGTGCGTAGGGTAATATATTTCACCAGTCTCTCATAGTTACATTTTATTTCCACTAACAGGACATGCGATTCAATGAGTGAAAACATTCGTTTAGTATTGTCACCACAAAGTAGAAAAATGAAAAGGATTTTTATTATTGCAAAATCAAGCTATTGCCGCATATACTAAGTTAGACATGTATTCCTTTGCTTTGTGTAATTTAGTTCATTTTCCAGCTAGATTTCTGTTAGAGTGGTTGTCTCCATTTTCCTCGTACGTGTCTCAGTGTGCATTTCCTCTATTTCTTTTCCATTAATTACTAGGATAATAAATCGTTTCCATTAATTATTATGATAATAAATATTTTCCATTAATTATTGGGATAATTAATATTTTCCATTAATTATTAGGATAATAAATAGTATCCATTAATTATTAGAATAATAAATAGTATCCATTAATTATTAGAATAATAAATATTATCCACTAATTATTAGAATAATATTTTTTTCCATTAATAATTAGGATAATAAATCTTAAGGAACATTTTAAGGATTTTTACCAGTGTTTTCCAAACGTTACTATTCTCGGTTTAAATTATTTAATTACTTTTTAAAAAGTTTTATATTCTTGCTTGAAACAGTATTTCATGTCTTTCTTAATTGTGCTTGGAATTGCTTTATCAGCATTTCCAAAACTTTCCCATATTGCTTTAGATAGTATACCAACTTTAGAAATATTTACTATTCTTACTCTAGTTAGTTTACATTTTTTTCCAAAAAAAATACTGTATTGCTTTATATAATTTACCCACTTTACAAAACTTTATATATTGCTTTATATAATTTACCCACTTTCCAAAACTTTACTTATTGCTTAAATATTTTACCCACTTTCCCGAACTTTGATATTCTTACTTTTTCATTGGCGTTCCGTATCATAGTAATTTGAAGATAATAATCGTTAAAGATGATGAATATTAAAGATCATAAACACATACATATTTCTCTCACGCTGCCACTCTAAACTGTTCATTAAGAATTACTATAAAGGTTTCAGTACTCTTCTATATTTAACTGAATATTCAGACCATGTTCCTTTTCTAATGTCACCAAAGAAGGCAGTCTCTCTTGGCATTTGCAATCTTCTCTGACACTCGTATCTTGACTGCCCCCATGCCCCCATGCCTTCTTATCAGGAAAAGAAACTACTTTTAGACCTCAGCCAAGGAACACAGTAACATCTTCTAGAAACGTTCTTAAAGTAAATCTTAAAGTAAGTCTTTACTTTCTTGATATTTTCTCGTTCATTTCTTTGCAATTAACAAAGTCTCGTTTCCCTGCGTGGTTTCTATTGACAGGATTGTATTCTGGACGGACTGGGGTTTCACTGCCAAGATTGAGAGCTGTAATTATGACGGCACTGACCGGAAATATCTCATCATCACAGACCTTGGCTTTCCGAACGCTCTGGCTGTTGATGAGCGCAGTATGTATGAACATTAGATGTCATCAAATTTGATGTTGTCTAACATGACATTTTCACAATTCGTCACGATGATTGCTTAGAGTTAATTTCTGGATATATGAATAATAAACTAACTTACACAACAAGAAAACAAAGGTCCCCATACACACCCACAAACAAACAAACAAACAAACAAACACACACACACACACACACACACACACACACACACACACACACACACACACACACACACACACACACACACACACACACACGAACACAAACAGCAAAAATAAAATGACACGTTTTATCTCTCACACGTGTTCAGGCGACGCATGCAATTTTTCTTTATGCATTCTTTTTGTAAGTGACGCCATAATTATACTCACCGAAATCATCGCGCCAGGCTCGCATACACAATCTTTTATTGTTCTGATGCAGTCATTGTTGTCCGTCTGTGTATCTTTGAGTATTCGTTATTGTTCTACTATTGTCTAATTGTGTCTTCATTATTGTACCACCACCACCACCCCCTGTGTTCTGTTTATTCATTAATTATTATTGGTGCGTGTTTTAGGTCTCCCCTGTCTGGGAGTATTCATTATTGTCCGCAAATATTTGTGATTATTATTAGAGTCTTTGTGAATATTTATTTAACCTATGTAAGCCAATATTCCTTATTGTCCAACTAGTAATATATATTTTTGAGCAGTCATTATTGTCAGCCGTTTTATCTGTGTGTGAGAATGCATTATTCATTGTCTGTTTGCCATTTTGTTAGTATTAATTATTGTCCGACTGAATGTATAAATGTAAATATTCTTTATTGCCCGATTGCTTGATTGTGGTTATTCATTATTGTCCGGCGTTTTGTCTCTACATTAATTGCCTGAGTGTATTTGCGGTTACTCACCATTATTCGTCTGTTTGTTGTCTTTAATGTTTTGCAGATAATCTACTGTACTGGGTGGACGCATGGTCGGACAAGATAGAGAGGTCAGATCTAAATGGGAGGCTAAGGAGAGAAATTTTTCGAAATTTCGGTTCGCATTACTTCGGTTGTGCTTTAGCAAACGACCATTTGTATTTCACTGACAGACAAAGTAATTGGTAAATATTTGTTAGTTATTATTAAAACATTACTTTCTTAATACTATACATTTGTATTTGTATTTCACTGACAGACAAAGTAATTGGTAAATATTTGTTAGTTATTATTAAAACCTTACTTTCTTAATACTATACATACATTAGACTCAGGCAAGTCTACAGAGTGAATTTACCACGATTTATTAACATAATATGTTTCCATAAGACACCACCCATCTCTCATTTGGCGGATATGAAAGTGTTGTAAACGTGTTCTCTCTTCCACAACATTAACGCAAACATTCTTCTGGCAGCCTTTCACTGTCCGTTTATGGCTTCTGGCATAGACTACAGACAATGCTTCCTGTATAGAAGATGTTGAGTTCAGGTCGGTCCTCCTCTGGGTTCCCGTCTTTGAGAGACTGTAGATTTCCCAAGGTACAACTCCTGACTTCAGATTAAGACCAGCTGTAATGAATAATATCATGCTACAGCATCGTGTTGCAATAAACAATTATAACGGCTTCGTAGCGACAGCAATAGATTACTCTTTACAATTTCACTAATTAGTTTTATCTAATTCATAGTTTCGAATTAATGAAGGTCTACAATGAATAATGATTTCTTTGCAACATATATTTTCTCCAATAGAATACAATCGTAATTATAATACAATTTAGCTAGTGGTTCATGCAACACATGTTAACTGTCGTTAGCTTTTTCCATGATAACCATTAATCAATGGAGACATGGCTGCATACACATGGTTTTTTTACTTCATCATTTTACAAGTGTAACAATTGCTAACACCACTTACCTTCTGTAAGGAAAATATAACAATAATTTGGCGAGCATTAGTAATCATATAAATATTCTACATGATATTTATAGTATAAAAATACAACAGATTGCAACAAGAAATATATGGGCTAGAGAAGACAATTATATTTACCACTATGTGAAGTTATGTACGGTCATATAAAGGTTGGACACGATTTCTCTTTACCCCTGGACGATGGGCACCCTGTATAAATGTATGCGCATCTGACCAATTCAATTCATTCAAGCGTATATATGAATGAATAGAGGTCATCTGGCGGATCAGCACTACTTCACGGTATGGAACGCAAGTGACCAAATATGGGCATCCCAAATCTGGTTATCAACCTCTCATTCACCTCTGGCTTGCCCTACATTTCTCTAATGCATAAACAAGTTGTTGCATCAGCTAAGCGTAAGTGCTTAACGGAAGTCTGTTCAATAATATAATTATACAGACAGTAATAAAATGAAAATTAATGTTTCATAACTTGGCATAATTTGCCCAACAGTCTCTGACAGCTGCACTATTCTGTCGCGTGCTTTCATAACAAAGCCACATGTTTATTGTCACAATAGAATTGTCAGTTTCACATGTCCACTAGCATGCTGTAAAATATTCCATCAGCCACAGTACTCTGGAGACTAATATGGGTGCTCTTTCACTGTATTAGTTCTCTCAAGCAGAACAACAATATAACAATTTCCAGATTGGAAATAATTAGATAATTGTCACTAGAAATCATTTTACATTTAATTCTAATCATGTTTTGGAGCAGATCTATGTTTTGGGCTAATTGTATGTAACTTGTAAATTGTTTGTTATAGTTATCTGTATTTGAAAATAGTTTTACGTTTGGACTAATTGTGTATGCGTAGTTAGACTGTTATAGTTATCCTGTGTTTGAAAATAGTTTTACGTTTTTTGCAAATTGTATGTAAGTAGTCTGACTGTTATAGCTAATTGTATGTAAGTGGTCTGACTGTTCTAGCTAATTGTATGTAAGTAGTCTGACTGTTATAGTTAATTGTATGTAAGTAGTCTGACTGTTATAGCTAATTGTATGCAAGTAGTCTGACTGTTATAGTTAATTGTATTTGATAATAGTCTTACTCTTCTGATGGATGTACGAGAACTTTACAGTTTCTACCATAAAACGCAGCAATCTTTAACTTGTGTAAGTTACGTACATTTGTGAGTACTTTACAGTTTCTACCCATAACATGTAGCAATCTTTAACTTGTGTAAGTTACGTACATTTGTGAGTACTTTACAGTTTCTACCCATAAAATGTAGCAATCTTTAACTTGTGTAAGTTACGTACATTTGTGAGTATTTTATATTTTCTCCTTTGTAAGTTAGAAACTTTATTTGCTATTTCGGTTACACGATTCTGGACACATTATACATTATAAATGCTTTATACTTTGCTATTTCAAGTTACACAATGCAGATATACTTTTTGATCCTTTCTTGTTTAAGGTTATACAGATTTTGAAATATTTTATACACATATAAATCTTTTCTTGTTGAAGGTTATATGGATTCAAAAGTAGTTTACGTCGTATCAACACAGACGGTTCAAACATCACAGACTTGCTTTACTCACGAGAGGTTCTGGATGATGTACATTACTACACTGCAAACACAGATACTCAAGGTTATGATTTATATTACTTTTATTGGGATATACGAAACACAGAAATCCAAACTTCTACTTAATATTGTTTTTATTGGGATATATGAAACACAGAAATCCAAACTTCTACTTAATATTGCTTTTATTGGAATGTATGAAACGTAATCTCTTTGATTTTATTGGAATTTTTGAAGCACAGATGCCCAAGATTCTAGTTGCTATTGCTTTTACTGTGCTGTATGATTACGATAGTTTGTTATAAAACGCATATAACCCTAACTATTTGTTCTACTGTGATCTATGATAGTCCGGGTGTTTGTATTGTGCTTTGATGATGATGATGATGATGATGATGATGATATATGTTTGTGTATATATATGTGTGTGTGTGTGTGTGTGTGTGTGTGTGTGTGTGTGTGTGTGTGTGTGTGTGTGTGTGTGTGTGTGATTAACAATCAACAAATAGTGATTATCACGTCTCGTTAAAAGAATCAAACAGTGAATTGCACGCATCATTAACATAAGGAGATAGCGAATTTCAGATGTCATTAATATAAAACAAACAGTAAATTATACGTGTCATTAACAAACAACAAAATTGAATTACACGCGGCATTAACAAACAAGAGAGAATGAATTGTACGTGTCATTAACAAACAGATGACAATGAATTACACGTGTCAGTAACAAACAAGAGACAATGAATTGCATGTGTCATTAACAGAAATAGACAATGAATTACACGTGTCATTAACAAGCAAGAGAGAATGAATTACACGTGTCACTAACAAAAAACAATGAATTACACGTGTCATTAACAAACAAGAAACAATGAATTATAAGTGTCATTAACAAACAAGAGACAATGAATTACACGTGTCATTAACAAACAAGAAACAATGAATTACACGTGTCATTAACAAACGACACATAGTGAATTACACTTGTCAATAACAAGAAACCTAACCAGTTAGTCAATTGCCCGTCAACATAAAACAGATAGTGTATTACACGTGTCATTAAAATAAAACACATAGTGAATGACATGCATGCCGTAGAGCACCAATTACATCCAACATCACTGATGAAAAGATGTGAAATGACCAGCGAGACATAATTGGGAATGCTTGTTGTATTCTTAAATTTAGTGAGAAAAATCGACTTAAAATGGAAATAAATGTTTTAAAATAGAATTGCATATCTGTACATTTATGCTTCTTTATTGAATGTCATCACAGTGTATGCTGCATTCAATACTTTCAGTCAGTAGCTCAATTTGCATCGTTTGAAAGAAATAGAACGATCTTAGCTTCATTGGACTATATCCACCATGCCATCTCAACTGCACTTTTTAGTCTACACTTCTTAACATGTAATATATCATTAATCTCAACTGTCTAAATTATATCGTAAGAGGTAGAATGCGTTAAACATTACAAATCTTCCAAATTATTTTCTATCATCAAATGACTATGGCGTAGATACTTTAGGATCCAGTCCACACTATATTACATTGTACCGTCAAATTACGTCATATAAACTACATCATATAAACTCTACAATCTATTCCACAAACTTTAAATCACGTCATATAATTTATGTCACAAAATCCCTAATCTATACTTTTGCATTGCACCATGAAATCACGTCTTCTTGTCATCTAATGTATAATCTATTCCATATCAACTCTTCTTGTCATCTAATGTATAATCTATTCCATATCAACTCTTCTTGTCATCTAATGTATAATCTATTCCATATCAACTCTTCTTGTCATCTAATGTATAATCTATTCCATATCAACACATTGCACCATGAATCACGTCTTCTTGTCATCTAATGTTTATCAATTCCATATCAACACATTGTACCGTCGAGTCACGGCTCTCACCTAATCATTACACTTAGTAATCTATCGCACTTTATTATCTTGCACCGTTAAATCACATTATCTGAAGTGAACAATATATTATCTTTCATTTAAAAGGCATAACCTAAACTCGATCAATTAACTATATGAGCAAAATTGTGTCGGCTAGAACTTATTATGTAAACTGTATCATGTAAACTATATCAGCAAAATTATGTCCGCTAGAACTTATTATGTAAAGTGTATCATGTAAACTATATCAGCAAAAGTATGTCCCCTAGAACTTATTATGTAAACTGTATCATGTAAAATATATATGCAAAATATGTCCGCTAGATCTTATGTAAAGTACTCTATGTAATGTGTCATATGAATGGCATAATCTAAAATACTTCATTTCCGTATCATTATCTAATATCACTTAGTATGCATAAAATATACTATATCAAGAAATTATTTGATCCAAAAGTGCTTAAATTCCACTTTAAAATTATATAAATCAAATTTAATGATATAATGCTTTCAGATAAATTGCAGATTGCAGTGGCCAAGTTCCAACTTCTGAATTCAGTCATTTACATTTCTTTATCAAAGTTCCCTACATAAAATCCGTCTTGTCATATGCATAATCTAGATTAGATTTACTGTCCATAATTCTCCCTGTTGCTTTATGTATATTTAAATTGCACATTAATGTTAGCAGATCATAAAGGTTGCAGACTAAATCAAATTATATATTACACTAAGCAGATGTTAATGATTAAATTGTAAATTATTGTTTGTAGATCATAATATTTATTTATTGTACGTTAATCTTAACAGCTCTAAATGGTTGTGGACTAAACAATGGAAACTGCAGCCATTTTTGTTTCCCTCTTCCCAACAACAACAGCAAATGCGACTGTCCTGACTTACAAGTGTGGAATCCTGTGCAGAGAACATGTAACCAAGGTATGTGATGATTTCAGTAACGCTATTTACAAACTTTTTACCTACTAATATGGTTTCTAAAAGTATCATACTTGTAACAGTTACAATTTTCTTAATATCGTTTTAATTAAATTAAAAAGAAATAAATAGCGGCCTCTGCTAATATCATATACATTATAGACTTTACAATTTTAATTGGAATTAAATTACTACGTCAGGAACTAAAACTTGCTTTATTTCAATCATTTATTTCCTGCATGATTTTATATGCTTTGTTTTCTAGACACTACAAAATATAATTCCTGCAAATCATTTATTTACAAATGAATTAATCATGCTGATCATTACAAAAGGAACAAAATTACTAACCGTGAAATGATCATGCGTAAGGCACTAATGGGCAAGTAATAAACTTAATTTATTTTATTCACAAGGCAAAGTTGGAAAGCAGCGTGAGATGCCAAGATGTTGATTAGGAATAATATTTATGTCTCAAGATATTCAAGTGGTAAGTTCTTAAATAGAAAAGATATAAAATGGCAAAATAGTAAAGTGGTAAGACTGGACATAAGCAAGATATTACATTAGCAAGACGGAACTCAGAACGATGGTCAAATGGCAAACACAACCTAGTTAGACATCAATCGGCGAGACAGAACCTAGCAAAATGTACATGTGGCAAGACATAATCAAGTAAGATGTTGAAGTGTCAAAACAGAACCCATTATGAAAACAGAACCCAGCAGGATGTTCAAATAGTACGATAGAACCCAAAAGGATGTTGAGGTAGTAGGACAAAATCCAGTAAAATGTTCGTAGCAAAGAGAGAATCCAGTAAAATGTTCACGTGGCAAAGCAAAACCAGGCAAGACGTTCAAGTGACAAAACATGTTCAATTTGCAAGCAGAACCCAGTAAGATGTTCAAGTGGTAATACAGACCCAGCAAGTTCTTCAAGTGGCAAAATAGAACCCGTCAAGATGTTCAAATGACAAGAGAGAACCCATATAAAATGTTCAGGTGGCAAGACAGACCCCAGTAAGATGTTCAAGTGGTAAGACAGAACCGAACAAGATGTTCAAATGGCAAGAGAGAACCCGAGAAGATGTTCAAGTGTCAAGACAGAACCTAATAAGATTGTTAATTGGCAAAACAGAACCCATTAAGATGGTCAATTGGCAAAACAGAACCCAGTAAGATGTTTTAGTGGTAAATTAGAACCCAGCGAGATGTTCAAGTTAGGTATTAAAGTATGAGAATTAAAACTGGCAATAAAATATTATGTGGTAAGTTATCATAAGTAACACTTCTTTTGTGACAAGCCAATTAAGTGGCATCATTTGAAACACTATACGTAGTATGGTAAAATTTTTTAAGGTATAAGAATATGAAGTCGATATATTGAACATGATTTAATAAATAAAAATGTCAAGGTAAACACATGTTTTGATATTACAGTGGTAATATATAAGTAAATGAATTAGTTATGCAATCAAGGTAAACAAATGTTTTGATATTAAAGTGGCAATATATTAAGTACTTGAAATAGGTTATGCTATTTTGTTGCACGAAAGTAATTTCATGTATTTTTGTTATAATGAAGTCGATCATTTATCGAGACCAACATATGTAATATATGTAACATGCACTGGTACTTTATTTCCACGTTGTTTACTTTTCAAATAAACGAGACAACCCTTTTATTTTTGTTTTTACTCTCTCTCCCTCCCCCATCTCTCTCTCTCTCTCTCTCTCTCTCACACACACACACACACACACACACACACACACACACACATGCCCAAGCGCGCACAAGCAGCATACGCTTTAGAAACCCCATATATTAATTTCCTCACACAACAAGCATATATTGTTTGTCAATACATTTTATATCTAGACATTTCTTGAGAATGGTTCTACACATTTGTTGCTCTTCCGTGTCTGTCCTGCCAATAACACACGTTGATGTGCTCCACTCTAGTTTAATTTTCTGAGACAATCGCATGGGCACATATAAATTGCATTTGCTTAGTTTTCCTTTTCTCACTTGATCTTACACCATTTCTTCAAATTATTTTAGGCCCTGATCCTTGTTCAGTCGACAATGGCGGTTGTAGCGACACTTGTCTGCCACTGACAGGAAGTGGAAGGAAGTGTGTGTGTCCTAAAGGAAAGTTCTTACTTAGTGACCAGCAGTCCTGCAGCTCTGGTAAGCTTTGCTTTGGTGTTTATGAAATAATGGGAGTAAGATGAGAGGAAATTCTTATTGAACATCAGATAACTTTCAGTTCAGATTAAATGCTGGTGTTAATGCTTATGAAGTAATGGGGAACAGAATTTTAGAAAATTCTTAGTGAACAGGCGACCTGCAGTTCGCTTTACTCTTAATATCTTTTCGATATACATGTACTGGATATTTGTTTACATGAGTGGATATTTGTTTAAATGAGTGGATATTTGTTTACATGAGTGGATATTTGTTGACATGAGTGGATATTTGTTTACATGAGTGGATATTTGTTTACATGAGTGGATATTTGTTTACATGAGTGGATATTTGTTTACATGAGTGGATATTCTTAATATTGCAAATATAAAATATAAATAAAGCATTATAATTAATACAAGATTGAATCGGTGTTAGCTACATAAGTGAAACACTTCAAATTGTACAAAATGTAATCAGTACATTTTCATTCTTTGAAATAGTTTTATTTATATTTTATATTTCCAATAAATTAAGTTTTATTATTTAAATAAACACTGCACAAACACCTTTGCTATTTTAAATATAAAGAAAGATTAAAATGTAATATGCAGTTCATTAGTGATTATTAAACATCTTCCTGGTGAATTAGTTTAGGTGAGACACCAATGATAAACATAGTTTCAAAGAATGAAAATTTACTGATTACATTTTGTACAATTTGAAGTGTTTCAGCTACGTAGCTAATACAGATTCAATCTTTTATTAATTTTGTACAATTTGAATTGTTTTAGTTACGTAGTTAATACAGATTCAATCTTTTATTAATTTTGTACAATTTGACGTGTTTCAGTTATGTAGCTAATACTTATTGTCATTATAAATAGTATTGTTACTGTTCAGTTCAGTGTAAATTGAGCATCCTTTCTTCATTGGCTTGATGAAAGGGATATGAAACAAATCAATGTATTTATGATACACAAATTTTGTTTTATATATAATGATTTTCTTAATGAGATGAGATTGCAATACCTGAAAAGATATAACACATAAATTAAATTAAAAAATAATTAAAAGTTAAGGACTGAGCAGCTAAATGAAGTAATAAAAATAATATATAAGAGATGAGAAAAGTAAATGTGATAATCATTCTGTATTCATTGTGTGTAATATTGTGGAGTTTTTCAGTGCCTATCTCAACTGGGTTTCTGGTGAATAATTATCATATGTGTAAATAATTTAGTATTCATGTAAAACACTTACAAAAATTGTCCTACGATTTTATTGAATTTAATGTGAAAGAAAAGGACTGAATTAGTATTACTCTTTATTTAATGCTGGTAATATTATTTTGAGTACCATAACTTGATGGATCTGTTTCTAATAACAGTAATATTACTAGTTTGCAAAATGAGAGAAAAGAATGTAATACAAACTAATATATGATAAAGATATGGATTATATGATTGCTATCTAGATTGAATTTGGTAACTATATTTCAAATTATATATAAAAGGACATTTTACCTGTGTAACATAAGTCATTATTTTCATGAAGCATTAAATTAACCTGGTGTATAGATCCACAATTAGAGGACAAAACTGAACATGTACATCCATATATAACTTCCTGACCACTTTCCCACACAGTAGTCATTAACATTAGATTTTTGATTTTTAAACAAAGATGTACATTTCGAAAGATTCGATCACTAGACAGGTCCGAGCTTGACTTCTAAAGAAGTTGTTTATTTAATTATCGACGAAACTGACTGCCTTCTTTCAGTCATAGATTTGCCTCCAAATCTTATTTGGAGGCAAAGTACTTGTGAAGAAATATATATAGAAAAAGGAAAATAACTAAAGAAATGGCATAAAAAGTAAAGCAAGGGTTCACTTACTTTTGTTATGCCTGTCATTTGACATCACGCGCGCGAGGTCAGAGTTCTATATTTAGAAGTTCATCAAGTGTGTATTTACATTACACCGGTATATTAATGTATTATATTAATATTATTTGTAATATCTATAAATATAATAAATGTATACGTGATAGAAAACAAGATTAGTCTCTAGAAGAATATCGTTTATGTAACTCGGATGAAGATTGATTGTAATTTTCTTTTTTCATTTTTTTACCTGTAGTTTTTTGACTAGTGTTCTTTCATTGCTGTACTTTGTATGACGAGTTTTAAGAAAGTTCTTGAATTGCTGTAGTTTAGATTACAATTGTTTGTACTTTTTTATTTTTTGTATATAGAATGCGGAGGTATTTATAATCAGTTAACAAACGTCATAACCACACCTCTTTACCCAAACAACTACCCGAATAATATTGACTGCGTGTACATCGTCCAACTGCCAGAAAGTAGGCGAGTTCTTTGTTCTTTTACTGACTTCAACATGGATTCTGCACAGAGGTGCTTGTTTGACTATATGGAGGTAAGACGAAACTGATGTCCATTCTATCAAATAGGTAGATGCACCATCTCTTAGTCACCCTAGTGCTATAGTAGGTTTGCCTATGAAAATATTTTCCTGTAATATGTATTGAAACGACCACGGTTTTGTATTGCTATAGGTTACATGAATTTTTAAGAAAGTAAATCAGAAACGAACTATATTGATCATGTTATTTTTCGGTGTAAGTTGTTTACAGTTTTGTTTGTATATCTTCCCCTTTATATATTTCTCTCTCTCTCCATCCTTCAATCGAATCTATCTATCTATCATTTTCTCTTTCTGTCTACATCCCTCTGTCCATCCGTCTATCCACCAAATAAATAAATATGACATTTAATTGAGAATTTAAGAATGTACATTTAAGAGGAATGTGAAGGAGTCAGTTTTCCTATCACTGTTTTTATATTTAGTTGTTATATAAATTGGTAAATTGTCAGAGTAACCCGACCTTGGGCACTCCTTATGATGGTTTATTTGTGTCAGAGTTGGAGTAAACACTCGAGCTGAGAATATGCTAGAAATTGCTGATGTAATGCAAACTAATTCCAACTGGGTGAGTAGTTTGATTATAATCAAATGTTTATGATTTACGAGAACGAGACCAGCCAATTGGCTGAAATTAAAAAAATTACCTACTTTAGAGACTTCTATTTTCTGATTACATTGAATTTGGAGAAGCAAATGTCGAGTCACGAAAGGCGACCATTAGCTTAATAGTGAGTTAACTGACTGGTTTAGAGAGAATGGATTTATAAATATTTCATGCATTTTTGCTATTGATATGTTATATTTGCGTTTTATTTAGAGATGTATTATGTGAGTAGACTATTATTTGTACACTTCAAGCAAGCTGCTTATATGTAGTATCCTAATACTTGACATTGTTCTAGTGAAACAGCTCATTAAACTATAATGCTGTACATATTATGCTGTGTGCATGTATCTGTTAATAAATACTGTTGCAGGAAATTCTAAATCAAGCCTGGAATGTAAGAAAGAAAGGAGTTATAAAGTGATAAACTAAAACTTAGTGTTGCTCCCTGATTATATTTTCAGGGTAAAGTAGCCTTTGTTTTGTGTGTGATTTCAACCACCAGGTTTACTGGTTATAAACGTCTAAGACTACTGTAGATGTGGACACCTCTACTGCAGTGTGTAAGTGTAAGAATATACTACACTCCATTGATGTATGGTGGCAAGATATGATTACATGAGCAAATTCTAGTATAGAAAAGTTGCTGAAAATTGCTACAATTATTGTTCTGCTTAAAGGAGTTGAAAAGGCAAAAGAAGCGCCCAGGTTAACTCGAGAGAATATGTAGTGGAGGAGTGTTTCCAATGTGCAAGGGAAATATGTGGAACTGACATAATAATGGTGGACAATAAACTTGTGTCTTTCTTGCAAAAACCATTGAGACAGTACTTAATTCAGTTTATATGCAGTCTATTATCGCTTATCTCTAATAACTCAATTTCAAATAATCTTTTCCATTGTATGTCATATATATATATATGAAGAAAGTTAGTGGATGGGAGCTTGATAAATATAGATTAAAGACGGTTTTGTATTCTCCTTTAGTAAGAAGTTTTCCGCCTATGGAAACTTTGTGTGATGGTAAAATGTTTGCCTTTAATGTTTTAGAAGAAGGAGAACGTTTACAGCACCCGCATATCCGCCAAGTGAAAGAGACAATTGGTGTCTGCTGGAGAATTATTAAAAACACAAATTAAGATTCTCACCACATGAAATTATTTATATTTGATTAATTAATTAATAATAATTATACTCATTAAAAAAGTGGCATTGGAGTCACAAGGACAGAGATAAGTTTTACCTTTGCATTTAACCTTGAACTTTGATACGGTAATGAGTCTACCGTTGTAGTCTTTAAGGTATCTATAATTTTGACTGTCTTCTCTTTCACTCGTTCAGTCTTTGAGAGATGTAAGTGTTTGTAAGGACAAAATGTAGTACTGTTAAATGAATCATAAGTTGGAGATCGATTACAGTGTTTCTACAGATTTTAACAAAAGCTTGAGAGAATCGGAAAATGATTGTGCTTACAATAATGAGTGACCAGATTGAATGTCAGCAAAATGCATGTTGACATTAAGACAATCAGTAATGTAAACATAAAAAATACCAAATGCATGCTCACATTAAGACAATCAGTAATGAAAACATAAAAAAAGATACAAAAGTCAAATGTTGAAACCCTTTCTCATAGGTTCGAGACGGTAGGTTTTCTACTTCGCCACAGATTGGTAACCGATATTGTGGCAGCAACCTGCCGGGTTTTCTTGTGTCCAGTGGAAATGCAATCTGGATTCGCATCAAAACTGATGCCATTTTAAGTTTCAGAGGTTTCAACGTCACATGCAGTGCCAGTAAGTGTGCATTCCTTTCTGTTGCTTAATTCCTCATTGTATCATTTTCCCCTCTGTATCATTTTCCTCACTGCATCATTTTCGTCTCTGAGTGCTTCTGTATACGTGCTTCATGTTGCACGGATGGTTGTGTATGATTTCAGAGATGTATCGAAGGCTGGATAGATAGATAGATAGATAGATAGATAGATAGATAGATAGATAGATTCGTACTCGTGGACAATATTGTTCACATAATATACTCAGAAAAGATGTCTTGCTATGTCTTCTAAATCTCTAAATCACCTTAATATCAAATTATAGTTTTAATATTCTAGTACTGTAATTACTAATTAATGCCGTTTGATCAGGACACTGGATAATTTGTTCTTATATTGTTTTATTTCATTGCAGTTTGATCGTGCCTAAGATCATTACGTATTCCGGATTCCTGACGTCTCATTAAAATGTCGTCATATATTGCGTCTGTAGACATGAAGTGATCCTAGTGTGCGGAGTGCAAATTATAATAGTCTATAGTGAAAATGAATATGTATTTCCTATGAAATTATTTAGAAAAAGTGAACAAGCAATTTCCGACAAAATTATACAATTTCTTTTTTATTGACTTATATCATCTAAATAAAAAAAAAGATATTGAAATTGTTTGATTTGCTTTTTACCTAAACAAAAAATAATGTAAAAAGCCATTCTTTGTTAGAGAATGACGCCATTTAAAATGTTGCTCAAGGAGAATGATGACGTCATTTAAACTGTTGGTCGAAATAAACGATGATGCCATTAAAAATGTTGCTCGAGATGAATGATAACGTTATTAAAAATGTTGCTCGAGATGAATGATAACGTTATTAAAAATGTTGCTCGAGATGAATAATAACGTCATTAAAAATGCTGCTTGAGAAGAATGCAGGGAGAGAAGCTTCATAAGTTGTTCTCTACAATGTAGAGAATACCTGCCCTATTGTTCGCTATAATGCACATAGCATGCACAGCACTTTAAACTTCGCTACATTAGCATTAATAATAAGAAATAAAATGCACTATATGTTAGCAAATACAAATTACTGCAAATAGCCATATAATTAAGTGGCGGACAGGAAAGGGTGGAAATTTTTGCCACAGAACACACACAAGTACGTTGCATAATAGCATACAAACAAATAAATAATTAATAAACAACAACAATCACTTAAGTTTTAGTTTGCAATAGTTTATGCTCCAGAAGGCTACATTCGCTAAACACACTATGTTTTAGACTTTTGCAATGTTTTAATTTTAAACACTCTATATTTTATTATACTTTTGCAATGTTTTAATTTGTAAACATTTTTATTTAGATCTGTTTTATAAACAATTTATTTGCTTTTAGCTTAAGGTTTCTTGTATCAAACATTATTAACTGTACATGATTGTTTCTTTAACTATGATTTATTTATAGCTTAAATATTTCGCTAAATGTCCTGTTCCTCCTACACACGTGCTAGTTGTACTAAAATTAGAGCACAATTTTTGTATTGCTATATTTTAATATTTAAGTTTTAACTTTCCACTTAACAATATAATAAATTACTCTTTTCTTGATATTTTGTGACATTTTAACAATATAAATTATATGCATTTTAAAATGTTATCGTTTTGTATTGGTTGAATTCTTTAATAATGTGCAGAATAACGTGATGTTTACGTCATTGATTTCCACACACCACGGAAAGTTAAAATTGATACATCGAATGAATTTTACACACACACACACACACACACACACACACACACACACACACACACACAAACGTCCACTCATGTATGTGGGTGCGCGCATAAATTCATACACATTCAAGTATGCACACAAACACCCATCTCTCTCACTCTCTCTATGTTACTTTAATTTAGCACGCAATAAACAAAGCAAAAGTCTTGTAATAATAATGTTATACATAATAGTCTACATTATTTCGAGGACACAGGTCATCGACCAATGCCACGAATATTTTCAAAGCTCTTATGTGAGCGTATGGCAGTGCTCCTGTGTTACTGTGCTGTGAATAAGTACTCTGGCTTGGCTGCGCAACCATGTGTTACATTGCCCCTGAGTTATAGTACTGCCGCTGTTACAGTACTATAGCACGATACTCCTACTATACAGGACTATCACATGTTACTGTATTTCTGCGTTACACCATTACCGCGTGTACATATGTGATTGCATAGTTGTTTTAATGTTAACTCCGCTAGGAATATATGTGATTGCATAGTTGTTTTAATGTCAACACCGCTAGGAATATATGTGATTGCATAGTTGTTTTAATGTCAACTCCGCTAGGAATATATTTGATTGCATATGCTGAAAATATGGCAGGTCCGTGATGGGCGTCTAGGTTGACAGCTGACATCGACAGTGTATGACCAGGGCTATCCCACTTTCTTCTTCCAAATGACATTTTTCACTTAAACTGCATTGACAGAAAAGTGGTTAATCCTTTTTGACTAACATACTCCATGTTGTGATTCCTAATGGCAATGTATAGAGTGTCAAGTAAATAGAGTAACAAATGATGATGACAGGAATAAAATGATAACGGGAAACGGTAAATGATATCGAAGAAAGTGGCAAGTATATAAGGAAGAGAGTAACAAATGATGACGACAGGAATAAAATGATAACGGAAAAGTGGTAAATGATATCTTTAATACACCACACGGTTGCAGCTTACTTCAAACATTTGTGGTAATAAAAGTTCATTCACTTAGTACATTTCTACATAAACACAAATATAACATATCATAATAAAATGCATGAAATATTTTTCCATTCTCTCTCAATCAGTCAATTAAACTCACCATTCAAGCTAACCTTCAAGCCGGACTTTCTTCTTCTTCTTCTTCAAATTTAAAAGTGGGATTAGGGTTTGGAATTCTCTACAGCAAGTGAATTCCTTAAACTCAACCCATTGGCTGGTCTCGTTCTAATAAATGTCATTATATAATAGGAGAATGCTCACTCAGTTTCCGTTAGGTATACTTGCAGTGAGAAGAAGTAGGTGGACAGCATTGTCCTCACAGTGACAAGGAGTAGATTCAGAGCGTTATCCTTACAATGAGAAGGGGTAGATTGAGAGCGTTATCCTTACAGTGACAAGTAGAGGGAAAGCGGAAGTATTAACGTTTGCTATGAGTCGTTTGGTAATTGGAGAGACTATAAATGTGGGCACCCCCCCCCCCCAAATACAGAAACGAGAGGTAAACATAGGTACTACTAAATGAGTCGTGTACCAAATCGTGAGAAGAAAGCAATAGACTTGACTGGAAAGGTGACGTGTACAACAGATCGTAAGACAAAAACAATAGACTGGACGGGAAAGGTGACGCGTACACCAGATCATGAGACAAAAACAATAGACTAAACTGGAAAGGTAACGTGTACAGCAGATCGTGAGAAGAAAGCAATAGACTTGACTGGAAAGGTGACGTTGTCAGCAGATCGTGAGACAAAAACAATAGACTGGACTAGAAAGGTGACGTGTACAGCAGATCGTGAGACAAAAGCAATAGACTTGACGGGAAAGGTGACGTGTACAGCAGACCGTAAGATGAAAACAGTAGACTGACCTGGAAAGGTGACGTGGACACAATATCGTGAAATAAAAAATAGACTGGACGAGAAAGGTGACGTGTACAGCAGATCGTGAGACAAAAGCAATAGACTTGACTGGAAAGGTGACATGTACACAATATCGTGAGATAAAAAATAGACTGGACTGGAAAGGTGACGTGTACAGCAGACCGTAAGTTGAAAACAATAGACTGACCTGGAAAGGTGACTGTACATCAGACAGTAGGATAAAAAAAAAAGTAGACTGCACTGGAAAGGTGACGTGTACACCAGACAGTAGGATAAAAGCAGTAGACTGGACGGGAAAGGTGACGTGTACACCTTGTTATAAGACAAAACAAACGAACTTGACCTGGAAAGTGACATGTTCACCAGTCCGTAAGACAAAAGTGGGAGCGTGATTTGTACATATCTACGACTCAATGAAAGGGAGATTAGCCTCTGCCAAATGACAGAAGGTAAAATTGTCAATTGAATACAAAATTTTAACTTACAATTCTGGCAAACCAAAAGCGATAAAATCAATCTGTGGAAGGGAAAAGTCTAGCCACTTGAAAACAATCTTGTCTTTAGATAGCGGAAACACTTTGGATAAGGCGATAGAGAAAGAAGGAAACTATTCCATTTCCTTCATTTTGTTGAGTGAAAACCCTAGGGATAAGGTATGTGTTTTATTTATTGGAAGAGTGAATTTGTTACATTTAAATTGTACGAATATATTATTTCTTTTATTGTGTACAATAGTGTAAAGTGTGAACATCAGAATAGCCTGAATTTCGGAGTAAATTTGTATTCTAGAATAAATTACTTAAAACTGTATAACCAATTATTGCATGGTTGTATTCTTAGTAGAAATAATTGTCAGAGGCATCTGGAGCTACTATTACAAGAGTGTACAGACATGGGCTGTTGTATAAGGTGAAGCTGACTAGTGCCCAATAGAGAGTGTACAGAATAGAGAATGTAACTAAATTCGGTCTGTAATACTTCATCACCCGTTCGCGTATCAGCTCTTCCCGAATCCCTTCCAAATTACGGGAGACTCCCGCACGTTCCATCCAGAGATCAAACAAAGTACCTAAACTGGAGTGATATTCGGTATGAGATTCACTTTGTTTCTTCGGCGTTTCCCTGAATAAACGTCTATATCGCTCACTCGTGATTCTGAATCTACAACGCAATTCAGCTGATATTTAATGTTTATGAATAATATATAATGATTATGATTAACGAACAGAGGACAAGACGTAATCATGAGGTTATCACTTTGAACTACGAAAATAACGATAGGACTAACAAACACGCATTTAAAAATAATAACAAGAAAATTTAATCAAAAGAAAGTTAACAAGATTTAGAAAAACAAGTTCATCCTAAGCCAGTTCATTTCACTAAAGTCACGCTCTGGATAGGAACTTAGCTTGTGCATTGAATGACGTCACAGTCTCGTAGACTTGAATTTTTGCCAGTCACTAGATCGGCACGTCCCAATTCAGCCGGGACAAGTAGAACGACCACACAGGCAAGCAAAAGCAGGCAACTATAAACGAGCAGCCGATAACAAAATAAAAACCCTGCAACACAAACAATTGCAAAGCCTAAATGTCCAGTCCAGTGCTCTATTAATAATTGCTAAGTTTTAGGCCTCTGAAAGGAAGAATATTAACATATTCAAATAAAACATAGTATATAACATCCTAATAAAACCTAACCATTCACACAAATACAAAGACGTTTTTACCTATATAGCCAGGGTTTTCTCTGCGTAAATACGACCCAGATGTTATTGTGGGAAGACCCTTCTCTCCAGTCGTCACCCTCAGACGATTTTTCAGGAAGTAGTGAAGATAAAATTTTCATTGGGGCTTTTATTACTCCGCGTCTAGTAGACCAGCTTCTGACCTGTCCAGTTCTCTAGCGCTAATACGATTACGCTAACAACTAATCCGTACCTGCTGGCACACACTGAACGACACGCTCCACAGACATCCAACACAGGTCAATAAATCTCCCCCCTCCCCCATCCTTCACACTCATTCGTTCAGGACCCCTCTTCTAAATCAACAGGGCGCAATACGCACTCGTTCTATCGTTCAATTTAAATTCAACAAAATGAAAATTAAAAAAAAAAAAATATATATATGGGAACATTCCCCCCATCATACAACATTCAGCATATGAGAGAAACTATTTTTCATGCGTGAGTAATTAATTGTATTGCGTCCCATATTTTAAAAAATCTGTTCTTCTCTTATTTTTTATATACATTATTTATTAATTGTTATACATTTTTATTGTAAAATTCTTATCATTAAATTCAGAGCCAGTGCAAGGGTTTTATGCATTCTTGGCGAGAAAAGGTTTGCGCTTCAGTACCATCTTCCGCCTATCTGTCTGTCCATCACTCTGCATATCTATCCATCACTGCCTATATATCAATTATCCATCCTATTTAGCCATAACCCTGATTATATATATATATCACCCTGCCTACAAACAAATTTAATATTCCCACCAATTCATCTCTCTTTTCAATCATCTATAATATTTATCTGCTTGTTGTATATTATTATTAGCTTATTTAATTTAAATAATATTTTTGAACACTACACAAAACAACGTATTTTGTTGGAATGTTTGCGCCCTAGGCGACAATTAGTTTCACCTAATGGACGTGCCAGCCCTGATCACATCTCTAAGTAAATTCATCTTGTAATGTTTGTATCGTATGTGTTCTATTAATTGTCGCTTAATACACGGTGGAGATTCGCGAGTCTGTATGACGTTATCAGCCTATCTGCTTGTTTGTGCGTCCAACACCACTTTCCATAACATAGTAGGGAGGTGTTTTTAATGGGGCGTGTTGGATAATACGTTCACACTAATGGATCAGATAATGCGTTCACAAACTAAAGCAACAAGATAGAAGTATATACAGTGTACTACTAAAGATTAGCCACAAAGTGGATCTGTAAGTGTTGGTGGGTCAGATAATGCGTTCACAAACCCTTAGCCATGAAGTGAGTTTGTGAAGTGCAAACGGTTCAAAAAGTGTTCACAGACTTTAAATTATAAACATTCTGATATTTGTGTTCTCCACTATTTGACTTTCCTTACTACATAAGCACACAACGTAACACGCACACATATAAGCATACACACACAAATGTACCACACAATAACTCACACACAAACCTACCAAACGCAAACACACAAGCGTACCACATTACAAAACGAATGCACAAACGTACCACATTACAAAACGAATGCACAAGCGTACCACATTACAAAACGAATGCACAAGCGTACCACATTACAAAACGAATGCACAAACGTACCACATTACAAAACGAATGCACAAACGTATCATAATTATTATATTATATCGCATCACAAACGCACACACATACACACACACGCTCATGCGCGCGCACACTTTCTTAAACATAATATTACCTCTTTCTCTATCACAATTTATTTTTGTCCATAAAAACATGATCACGTGTCTTGTGTATATTTATTGCATCTGAATGTGAGTAAGTACGTTATTTACATACTACATACAAGGTCCTGTTCTCTGTGGCCATCAAACTTTATAGACATCCGCCAGTGCATCCTGGACTTTTGACATCTCCATTACTGTCAGTGCAAAATTATCGCGCTCTGTAGGACATTGACCATAAAGGCTTATGGTGTAAATATTCGACGAAGGTTTTGTAAACATTTTAATAAAGATATTTGGTAGATATAGCAAATGTGTTTTGTAAGTAGCAGGCAAATGGAACGAAAAACTTCGACAAACGCAGTACGCAACAATATAACAAATTATCTATCTATCTATCTATCTATCTATCTATCTATCTATCTATCTATCTATCTATCTATCTATCTATCTATCTATCTATCTGTCTGTCTGTCCTATCATTCATCCGTCTGACTATATACATGTATGTGTACATATCTATCTTGATATCTATAAGGTATATAGATATCCAGAGAGATATATAGATGCATTGCCTGTGTTTTGTATATTCATTTAGATATGCAAAAGAAAGGCAGTTTGTATGTAAGCATATATAACCAAAACGACGCTACAAACGTGAACAGGAATAAAGTAGTCCTATTTCACATCAAGTATTGGAATATACAATTCTCTACACAACTTGTTCACTTTTCTTATCCGAGCAAGGCACATACATTATAATTCACAAGACTCCTTATCATTTATTTCAAAATCATTTTAGTAGAATTTGCATATGTAAGTGTTTATAACTGTAACTGTGTGTATGTTGTATGTAGTCCGATACACTGTTGTAACTGTGTTTATGTTGTATGTAGTCTGAGACACTGCTGTAACTGTGTGTATGTTGTATGTAATCTGAGACACTGCTGAGAAACTTTCGAACATATGAGGCGCTATTTTTGTCATTATTACAATTATTGCATTGTTACAACATCAAAATTCGTCTAATGCAATATTACGCCACTTACAAAGTCTAGCGAAGAGTAAATGACAGCAGTTAAATACAATTGTGAAATGCAATTTATTATGTCACTTACAAAATCTAGCGAAGAGTAAATGACAGCAGTTAAATACAATTGTGAAATGCACATAGCCGGAAGCTTCATTGTTCAGTGAAATAGACTGCATTGTAATTAACTAACGCATGCAATTGAATAATGAGAAAAGGAAAAAATAAGGATTAAAATGTGCTGTTAACGTCTGATTGCTATGATTATTGTGTTTATTGAGTGTTTATTGATAATATGAAACAAGACATTCACTTATCGTGAAACAGGAGTTAAGGAATTTTCGTAATAAATACTCGTTAGTAAACATCGTGGACATAATTAAAGTGTTTTCAATTTACTTGTTCTAATAAGGAAACTAGTTTTGAAGCTAAATAGTCCTGAAGATCTTTAGCACCTGGATAATGATGGCATGAAACATAATAAAACTGGAAAACCTTCAGTTTTTTAATAATATTTGCTAAGTCATAATTTTAAAACCAAACCATGTGATAAAGTATAACATATATATGTTTGTGATTACATATCACTTGCGTAAATAAATTAACCAGAACGAAATACAGAATGAGTGAACTCTCTCAATTCACATTAGATGTATTTTAATGTAATACTGTATACCACATCTCCCTAACTCTTTCGTTCTATATATCTCTCTTTCTCTCCTACAACACTACAACCCTCCTTATCCCAACTATCTTTGTGTCCCTCTCTCTTTCTCTCCTACAACACTACAACCCTCCTTATCCTAACTATCTTTGTGTCCCTCTCTCTTTCTCTCCTACAACACTACAACCCTCCTTATCCTAACTATCTTTGTGTCCCTCTCTCTTTCTCTCCTACAACACTACAACCCTCCTTATCCTAACTATCTTTGTCTTCCTCTCTCTTTCTCTCCTACAACACTACAACCCTCCTTATCCTAACTATCTTTGTCTTCCTCTCTCTTTCTCTCCTACAACACTACAACCCTCCTTATCCCAACTAACTCTGTGTCCCTCTCTCTTTCTCTCTCCTAAGTCGTCCACGATCTTTCGCTACTTTAAACTATAATCCAGCTTATCCTAACTCCATTTGTTTCTCTCCTATTTCTCCTACGTCTATTTCTCCTAGGTCTATTTCTCCGACGTCTATTTCGTTTCCTTAAAACTAGAACCCACCTCACCTCTCTCAGCCTGCTTGTCTCACTCTGTTTCTCTCGGTCTCTGTGTTTCTCTATTTATTGTTTATAAATTTATTTTTGGACTGTGCTTTCCTTCTTCATTGTTATAGTCTGATATTTACTATTTCCTTTATGATGATTTTTTCTTGAATTGAAATGTCTTCCTTAAATCCCTGCTTCAACAACATATTTGTTTACTAGCGCTCAGCCAACCGCTGTCAAATGCCCCACACCCGGAACGAAGAAAAGTGAGGATTTAAAGCGTTGACAGGGATCGTTAGGGTCGTCAGCAGCTCTCTCGCAATGACACTCACTTGTGGTAGGTGTTGATTTTATTTTTTTTAAAAATATCTTTACATCGTTGTAAGTAGACTCTTTCTCTGTATTAAGAATTAGTCAAAGTGATTTACTTATGTTCTATTTTACAGCGACTTTGGAGTCAAATTGCTTTCCTCCATTTAATTATACCTTTACGCAACATGCGTCTGTGATGAGCTGTGCGTAGCTTTAGCAATAAAGATAATACACATAGTAGTACTATTTTCATGTTTGTTCTTTTGCAAAATAATGTTTAGTTAATGTCTAAGCAGCAATATCCTTGCAAGTCAACCGTATCAAACTATGCAGAGATAGATTCTATTCAAATCCTTTATGTTTCACACACAATCTTTATTCGGAGCGTTTTTCTCTAATAGCAACAGTGCATTACCCTGACCTGCAAGGGGTTGTGACCTTCAAGGTCATAAAATCAATGGCTCGTCACGGGTAAACATCACTGTCCTAAAAACAGACCCCAAACTTTGCCATCCTGTTGTGAGTCACGTGTGTTGCTGTTGTGTTGCTGTTTTTAAGTGTGTTCAAATGTTATTCTCGCACTTATTTTTTTAAGAGTTCCTTTCCGTTCTAAAGGTAAAGGTCCGTAAAAACAACGTTGTACCAGTAATACACTATTATTATTAATGTGTATTAATTATTAAAAAAATGTTTATCGCTTCCAAGCACTGGCTGGCCGGTTTCTGCTAATGGCACCAAATAAATTTTAAACAATAATTAATTGGTTCACACCGCGTGTGCAAACTATAGACGCAGTTATCAGAGAAATGGGAGATCATTCTTTTAACTAGTTAAAATAGACACTAAGACAATAGTATTGTCAAGCGACATTGAATGCCTGCGAACTATTACCAGAGACGAAGAGGTAATTAAGACAGAAAGAAAATCGAATGAATGAGAAGAATTGAGATTATAAGAAAAATTGTTTCTTGACGAACATTAACATAAACGTACTATACATTGCGTTCTATTTATATTGCAGGAACATGCCCCATGCACTCCATACGTTTAGCCTTGATAACGTTGCTGCTTTACGCCAGCACTTCACTTTCACAAGGTAAGATGCCGGTATACGTCATCAAACAGATTAAATAAGTAGGCCCTATATGTGGTCAGACAGATTAAATACGATGGCCATATATGTGGTCAGACAGATTAAATAAGATAGACCATAAACATGGGCAATTAGACCAAGTAAGATGGGAGACAAATATGGGCAATTAAAATATATAAGATGGGAGACAAATATGACCAATTAGACTAAGTAAGATGGGAGACAAATATAGGCAATTATAATATATAAGATGGGAGACAAATATGACCAATTAGACTAAGTAAGTGAGAGATAATGTGGTACAAATGTGGTCATGCCTGAAAATAATTGTAGATGTTACACTAAGCCAAGTATCGTGAATATTGTATATGGCTATTTTGGACGGATGGATAGATAACAGTTTGATGGATAGATAACAGTTTGATGGTGTCACGGGGGTGTGAGGGGGTAGTCAGAAAATTTATTTTTCTCTGATTGTCTGATTGTCTCCCCTTGCCCATACGTGACCCAACCGGGACGCTATCACGCTCTCAGAGTTCATCTGCAGGTTAGGGTGAAAGGTTAATTAGATGTGCTGACAACAAGTTTGTTCCCAATTGCCATCAGGGCTTTTGCTTAGTTTGTTTACATTTTTATATGTATTAATGGGCAAGTGGGTGATGTCCATGCAATAGTCAGTATGTTTGCGAGCGCGATTACCAAATTTGTATTTTAGCAATTTACCTTGATTTAATTGTTTATACATATGTATTAGAGTAGTCAATTAAATTAGCAGTAGGTAGTTGAGATATTAATCTTTAAATATTATTTTAAAAAATGTATTCTAGTCAGGGACTATTTTTGCGAAGGCACCTTAATGCAAATGTACCGACAAGTCAGGAGATTTTGTTAGCTTCTATAAAAGAAGTGTGCTGGCATGTTTAGAGAGAGAGTATGAATATGTGGGTTGACTGCAGGAGCGACGCAGTTCAGTGCAGCTCTGGATCCACCATGGGACTTTATTTTCCGAGTTTCTCATAACTAGGAATCTATTTGTGAATGTTCGCCGTCCGTGTGGCCAAGACAGCAGTGTATCCGAACACCATTTACCTCGTTTACCTGGGTCTTCCATGGTAGTAGTCCTTTATCTTCTACCTGGCCATGCGAGCGGGGCAGCACCTTGGCAGTTGTGATATTCCAGTGTAGCTGTAGATGTCAAACTGCGCTAGGAGAGGACATTCACCCCACATAGTCCGGACTTCGTCATCATATTTTTCTCTCCGCTCTTTTCAGGGCGGGAGGGGCCTTTTCTTTGTTGTTCAGCAGGGAAAGCAACTTTTCGAGGCCTGGCACAACTTCGGTGTCGACTCAAAAAGCGCAACTAAATGTACCACGTACATTGTTAACCTGCGGGACCAAAATTGTCACCCGTGAGTTTTTCTTCGCCAGCGTGTTGGCAAGTGTTACTACGTTTATTTTTTCTTCATGCAGACGTGCGTTCTTTTCTTTTATATTTGACATTAGTGAATAGGTTAAAATAATTCAGGGTGCATTCGCTTAGGTAGGTTAGTATAGTTTATTAATTTATCAAGTTTATGAACATTTAGCCTTAACTTGGACACATTAACAATGATATTCTGGGCTTCGTACCCTTAACACTTTTTATAAACATTTAATTATATTAAACCATTATTTACGGATAATTTGCGGTTTTTTCCCCCCGCCGTTGTAATTAATCTTTATTATTTGTGCTGGGTTTTTGCATACAGATTTGTAGTAACATTCCTAGTTTTGTCTTTGATAAGGTAATGCGGTATTCACTGCTGATGTAATTCGTTGTTAATCATTATATTGGTTAATTTTAACCAGATAATTACGTCAGTGATTTTTATCTGGCAATTGCTATTGTGGTTGTCTTCACACGTCGTGCTGATTCATTATTTTTAAATTTTATTTCATTTATCATATCCATTGTTCTTTCTTTCTTTCTTTCTTTTCCCCCCTATCCCATGAATGTTGCTGAGTGGATGTATTTTTTTGAATGAATGACTAACACCGTACGAGAGAGTTAGCCCCCAAGTTATTAGAATAAATTTCTTCTTCTTTTAACTCTTCATCAAGAGTTGGGTTTTTCTCTCTCTCTGTGGTGCAAGTGCGGTGCTACGGTTGTTTGTTTTTTCATTCTGTCCGTCCCTCAACATACATTCATCCCGCATTCATACATACACGCTGATTTTCACACTTTACCCCACATGCAAAATAAATATATTTCCCCGAAAGACCAACGTGGTATTTGCATGTGAGAATGATTGTATAACACCTTAAATCATTCGGTGTGATCCAGCAAGTCACGGTAACTGACCTGACCCCCTCCCTTTGACCGAGAAGGAGAGAGAGGCCAGCTACAGTCAGACAACAACAACAACATAGGCGGTCGTGACAGATGGATAGATAACAGTTTGACGGATAGATTATTTTCATCCTGAATTTGAATGAGTAAAGAAAACTTTATTCATCAGTGCTATCCTTTCAAAAATATTTATCACTTTCTTTCATTATTATGGAATTCCACTTATTTTAGTTGAATATCGCTCTCTATTTAATACTTAATTAATGAGTGCACTACATTTGTCAATTGTTTCACTTGTTTTGATTTCAAAATAATTAATGTGAAAGCACTCTTACCTTTAATGCTTGTAACAGCGTGTTTCTGGTGAATAGCACTCTTACCTTTAATGCTTGTAACAGCGTGTTTCTGGTGAATAGCACTCTTACCTTTAATGCTTGTAACATCGTGATTCTCGTGCAGTGTATGTATAACGTTTCCGGCTTCAACTCTGGTATCCATCCTTGCTCCTGGAGCTAAGTGGAGTAAAACGCCCTTAGAAATACTGAAATATACGATTTTACTGAAGTAATCTTTTGTACTGTTTTGTAAGGCACAGAGTCTGAACATCGTCTCTTCCATTCTTAAATGATATATTTGGCTAAACGAACTGATGCGAAGTAAATTTGCCTATCCCTATTTCTAAACTAAATTGTTATATAAATTGTAAAATTGTCAGAGTGACCCGACCTTGGGCATTCCTTATGATGGTACTTTTCTAAGTGTCACAGTTGGAGTAAACAAATCGAGTTGAGTATATGATAGAAATTGCTGATGCATTCCAAACCATTTCCAAATGGATGAATAGTTTTCATTATCCAATGATTAATATTTATGGGAATGAGACCAGCCAATGGGCTGAGATCAAACGTTTACCTGCTGTGGAGAATTCTATTATCTAATCACTAGAATTTGGAGTGACAGGAAGCCCAGTCATGAAGGGCAGCCATTAGCTTAATGGTGACTTAAGTGACCGATTGAAAAAGAATGGACTTATAAAAAAATATTCATGCATTTTTACTATTGATATGTTTTACTTCCATTGCACGTAAAGTTGTATCATGTGAGTAGACTATTATTTTTTACAAATTGTGAACTAAGATACTTGTGAGTAGTATGCTAAACACTTGACATTGTTTCTAGTGAACCTGTACATAAACTATTATATTGTATTTATTATGTTGTGTGCGTGTATCAGGCTAATAAATACTATAGCAGGAAATTGTAAGTTGATACTTGAATGTAAGAAAGAATGGAGTTAAAGATGAATAAACTGGAAACTTAGTATTTCTTTCATAATTATATTTTACATGGAAAGAGCAGTCTTTTCTTGTTTTACTTGAATCTCCTGGTTTACTGATTATAAACTGCTACGACTGTGGTAGATGCGAGCAGTATCTACTGCAGTGTGTTTGTATAAGCAATATGCTGCACTCTCTTAATATATGGTGACAAGGTACGCTGACTACATCGAACAATTTCTGGTGCAATGAAGTTGCTGGACTTGACTAATCAATCACCCTGCGCAATACTATATTGTACATTTGACTAATCAATTATCTGAGGCAATACTATATTTTAAACTTGAAGAATCAATCATCTGCTAGAGAATTATTAATAACATGAATTAAGATTCTCATCACCTGTAATTAGTTACGGATGATTAATTAAATAATAATAATCATAATCATTTTCTAAGTTGAAGTTGGTCGTATAAAGTGGGTCGGCTCTGTCCAAGATGAGCTAAAATTGTCATTGTGTCGAAATTAGTAAATGTGGAAAACACTTGTTGAAAAATTTGTTGAGCTTAGAACTTAACATGAAATCCATGACTAAAACTGAGCTAGAAAGACATACATTTGACTAGTGGAATAGACATTTAGAAAGCAGTCTTAACCCATTCATTATTTTATAAACGTTTCTAGAACTGTCTTGCTTTGTCTATCGTTTTTGCTCTTTTGAAATCTTTTTGACTATCCTTTTGATTTAAATTTATTGATTGCATATTATTTGATATATGTATTACAATAGTTTCCATTATTGATGTATGGAGGTTGTTGGTTACATTCATTGTGCAGTCACTATATTTACATTTTCTAGTTGTTTCTTTGTGTGTGGAGATACTTTTGTAAAATATAATAAGATAGCTCACCAGCCAGCTAATTGCTTGACCATAGTAGTTATTTTGATTTTAAAATGGATATTATGCTATAAAAAGACTGAGATGGATAGAAGAGGGGAATATGGTAGCAGGAGTGATGGGCCTCTCTGAGATGAAACTAAAGAGTATTTGAAAGACTATGTAAAAAGAAGAAAGAAAGACAAGGCTGAAAAAAAGAACTTGAAATAAAAAAAAGAATGAAAGTGTGAAGAGATTACACATTGAAACTAAAAATGAATAGAAAAGAATAAAGCTTGAAAGAGAGGTAAAAATAAATGATACGAGAAACTCATAGCTTGGCTTAAATCAAATGAAGATAGAGGAAGATGGCTTAAAGATAAATGAGAGGGCAGCTAAGGTTCAGGAAGCAAATATAAAATTTTATTTTCATTTTTTCAATAGGAAAGAGGAAAATATTGAGGACTGTCCTAAGTTTTGCACAGCGTGCCTATAAGATTATGGCTCTCCCAGTTAGTGGCAGATATGAAAGGTCAAGACAGTGTAGTCTTCAACAGACTTCCAAAGGAACAAACTATCTACAGGGCTTCTAAGGCAGAACTGGTAGACTACTTTTAAGGTGACTAGCGAGATGTACAGATGTAGGTTTTACCAGTTTAAGAGAGAGCAGACTGATACCTTTAACAGGCACCTAGTAGGCTACAGCACATTTTGACCCTGATTATATTTTATGTGGAAAAAGCAACCTTTCCTTGTTACACCCTTGAATCTCCTAGTTTGCTGATTATAAACTGTTACAACTGTGGTAGATGTGAGATTATCTCCTGCAGTGTGTTTGTGTAAAGAATACACTGCACTATGTTGATGTATGGTGGCAAGGTATGCTGACTACATCGAACAATTTCTGGTGCAATGAATTTACTGGACTTAACTAATCAATCACCTTATGCAATACTATATTGTACATTTGACTAATCAATTATCTGAGGCAATACTATATTTTAAACTTGAAGAATCAATCATCTTGGGCAATATTATATTTTATACCTAACTAATTAATCATGTTGGGCAATATTATATTTTATACCTAACTAATTAATCATGTTGGGCATTATTATATGTTACACTTGATTAATCAATCATCTTGGAAATTACTATATTGCATGCTTGAGTATTTAATCTTCTTGAGAAATACTAATTGTTTAATCATTCAGGTAATATTCAATGATAATCTTGATCATGTGGGTAATACTGTCTTAACTCATGACAATATTCATTTTTGACACTTCACTATAGTACCTTATATACCCTATTATATCTAGCGATACTATATACTGAATACCAAATGCTTCTTAATTAATAGATGTTAGGGACACTATTTTTCTAAATTTATGCATGCATTTATTAGATTAAATTTATTACTTATATATATTAATCATTATATTATACATGAAGCAAAGTATTTAATTTATTTCAGAATGTGGAGGCATTTTCAATGATACAGAGGGAGTGATAAAGTCCCCTCTTTATCCTTCCAACTACTCCAACAACCTGAATTGCATCTACATCATCACGGGGCCACCGGGATATCGCATCACGCTCAATTTCTCGGACTTTAATCTAGAGGACAACTATTTTTGCTCATATGACTTCGTTGAGGTAGGCATCAAAATGTGTGTGTTTTCTTTGCAGGAACCAATCTCTTAAAGTGTCTGGCACAATCTATATCTAAATAAACAAGAGAGAAAATAAAATTAAGAATAATATATTATAATCATGTATAATTATAATTAAACTTAGAGTTTTAAATTCGGTAAGCATGCAGTTGCAGTTATGATGAAATGTTTTGTATTGACAAGATTATCAAAGTTTTCTTTGCTTATTTAGATGCATAAATGCCATTTCCTGTTTATATGTAGAAATAATTAACTGTACTTATTTAATTTGTTTGCTCAGATAACTTACGAAAACATAATCGACAAATACCTCCACTCAGAATAAGACTATTTCTGTACGTATGATATGGACTACTTTGATTTATTGCAAATACCGCTTCTGTCCACTAAGCAGATTTACCGTTGTTTATTGCACCAGAGACACATACTATTTCCGTCCAGAAAGCAGATTTACTGTTGTTTATTGCACCAGAGACACATACTATTTCCGTCCAGAAAGCAGATTTACTTAAAACCTACTCTTGTTTACTTCGTAAAAGACAATTACTATTTCTTTTCTGCAGAGTTTGCTCGCGGTCCACTTTAGTTAAAAAATTCAGTGATTATTTGTGTTGCATAATGCATAACAGATTTACATAAAATATACTTTATTTAATAAAAGTCAAAATTATTTCTCTTCATGTGACTTTGTGGAAACACAGTTTGTTTTACTGTTTTAAGTAAAATTCATGCTCATTATGATCTTCCTTTAAACGCCAGGTACATACAAACAATTCACATTGTGTTATTCAATAGAGTTCAAATATAAGTATTAGGTTATGTACCGTACACTCGATTATAAAAGTAGAAATGTCTTGAGATGTACAATCGTAATAATTTAGAATTTTAGGTTCCAACACATATCAAACGAACATATAATGCCATACTGTGTACATAGTGTGATAACTGAAGACAGATCTTTAAATGAACTTACACTGTGTGTTAAAGAAGCAAACAATGTCGTAACTGAAAAATAGCTTTAAATAAACTTGCACTATAAGTTAAAGGAGCATATAATAGGATAACTAAAGACATAAATGAACTTATACAGTATATCACAGGAGCACATAATAGGATAACTAAAGACGTAGATTTAAATGAACTCACACTGTGTGTGTTAAAGGAGCACACAACAGGATAAGTGATGAAAGAGTGTGCAATCAGCTCGCACTGTGTTTTAAAGGCGCACACGTTATCAAAGAATGACATGTGATGTCAAATGATCACAGGATAAATGAAGGCATAGCAATCAATGAACTCACACTGTATGATAACACAAATTATCAAATACACGTGGTGCTCGAATGAACACATAATTGCAAAGAAAAGTATTTGTCGACGGAGCACATAACCTTGAATGAACTCGTCAAATAAGTACAAACTCAACACATCACTTTGTACACACGCTTGACTTGAACTCAGCTTGAGGATAGTGACAACAGAGGTGAATTCAGCTCGAGGATAGTAACAGAGGTGAGTTCAGTTTGAGGATAGTGACAGCAGAGGTGAATTTGACTTGATAGTAGCAACAGAGGTGAATTTGACTTGATGATAATAAAACAGAGGTGAATTTAACTTGAGGATAGTAACAACAGAGATGGATTTAACTTGATAGTAACAACAGAGATGGATTTAACTTGATAGTAACAACAGAGATGGATTTAACTTGAGGATAGTAACAAAAGAGGTGGATTTAACTTGAGGATAGTAACAACAGAGATGGATTTAACTTGAGGATAGTAGCAACAGAGATGGATTTAACTTGAGGGTAGTAACAACAGAGATGGATTTAACTTGAGGGTAGTAACAACAAAGGTGGAGATGGTGAAGGTATCTGCATCAGCACAAAGTCGTTGCAATCAGCAGTAAAACTGAAAGAAGTAGCAGTTGACAAAGCGTGAGAAAAAATGTATAAATTGAAAGCAAAGGTAAAACTGAAAGAAGTAGCAGTTAAGCGTGAGAAAAAAATGTGCACATTGAAAGCAAGAGTCATTAAGTACAGTTTCAGCATAACGCATAGGCACTTCCAATTGAAAGCGTTCATATTATTTCTGTTTCTATGTGCTTGTCTTGTGTGTATCATGCCTGTTTCTATGTGCTTGTCTTGTATGTATCATGCCTGTTTCTATGTGCTTGCCTTGTGTGTATCATGCCTGTTTCTATATGCTTGTTTTGTATGTATCATGTCTGTATGTGTTTATTTTGCACGTATCATGTCTGTCTGTCTGTGCTTATTTTGCACGTATCATGTCTGTCTATGTGTTTATTTTGCACGTATCATGTCTGTCTGTATGTGTTTATTTTGCACGTATCATGTCTGTCTATGTGTTTATTTTGCATGTATCATGTCTGTCTGTCTGTGTTTATTTTGCACGTATCATGTCTGTCTGTATATGTTTATTTTGCACGTATCATGTCTCTCTGTATGTGCTTATTTTGTACGTATAATGTCTGTCTGTATGTGTTTATTTTGCACGTATCATATCTATTTCTATGTGTGCATTGCACGTATATTGCCTATGACTCTGTATCTGACGCTTGTTACATACAGGTTCGAGATGGTGAGACAGACACTGCTCCAGTAGTGGACACGAAATTCTGTGGCAGTACACTCCCTGGGCCATTACGATCGACACAAAACATCATGAGAGTTCAATTTCGAACTGACAGTTCCGTTAATAATAAAGGATTTCTTGCCTTCTATACGGCCGGTAAATGTCTTTGTTATAAACAAATCTTCCTAGATTAAAATCTAATTTTATATTGTCTGTATATTTTCTGTGTATATTGTATTAATATTTTATTCAGACCCAAGAACACTTGTTACCTCTCGATTACCACACACTGTACACCATATTCGGGCACGCGTCTTAGTGTGCTAACTTACAAGTCTTAGTGAGTTACAAGCAAGTCTTAGTGAGTTACCTAAAAGTCTTAGTGTGTTAACGTAAAAGTCTTAGTGAGTTACCTACAAGTCTTAGTGTGTTAATGTACAAGTCTTAGTGAGTTGCCAGAAAGTCTTAGTGAGTTACCTACAAGTCTTACAATTTGTTTCAATGAGTAACTATTCTTCATAATCTTCTTATTTGTTATTGAATACTTTTGCCTGCTTTGTAATTACACCTGCACATTATATTTAAATAGTAATTTTCTTGACTATAGTTATGGTGCCTTTCATGAATGAAACTCTGGCTCACTTTGGCAAATTATGACATTCTGTGGTTGTATTTTGTATTCAGTATGCATGCATCACGAATGTATTTTCTTGTCTCCAGGAGTGTACAAGAGAGAAATGATTTTATTGTCTCTTAAAACCAAAATCATTCAAGTAGACATTGAAACTGCCAGTTACATCCGAATCCCCATCGACAGCCTACAACAGCCTGCAGCACTGGACTACGATCCTACTGAAGACCGCATTTACTGGACGGACCTGACTACTACTGGCATTCACAGCGCCTTTCTCAATGGAAGCAATGACAGAATGATACGGGATTTAGGCTCGAGTAAGTTTATGTTTGTTAGCGATTATGTCCCGGGTGAGTTATGTAAATAAATGATTATGTCCCGGGTGAATTATGTTAATAAAGGATTATGTCCTAGGCGAGTTTAAGATTTAAGTTAACCTTTTATGCGAGAACGTAAACCAGCTGAGCTTGATCGCATATCTTCGACGGCGTAAAGATTTTTATAATGAGTTAAGATAGTCGAGTTACCTATTGCTTTTCTATGAACGATGTTCTAGTGAATTATACTTAATAAACTATCTAGGCTCGCATCAATTACAGTCTATATATGAACATGGAACTGGGTTTGGGTGACTGCTGTTAGTAATGTATCAAGATATATTAATTACTTGAGATCTAGGTCCATATCAGTCACAGTTTATACAAAATCTAGATCTGAGTGATAGTTTTTTACACAGAAATTCCAGGTGAAATAGTTCAAAAACTTCCGTATCTGCGTGACTGACACTCTGTTTTGGAATCTAGGTACGACTCATTTTAAATTCATATACATCAAGGCATGAGTAAATTTAAATTCATATACATCAAGGCATGAGTAAATTTAAATTCATATGACATCAAGGCAGGAGTCAGTTTAAATTCATATGACATCAAGACACGAGTCAGTTTAAATTCATATGGAATCAACAAACGGGTGCATTAGGATTTATCTCTCTGTACTCATCGTGAATAGAATATGATTTTTCTCTGCAAAGTACATAGCGTTACATAATATTCATTCTTATAACAGTTTAATTGGGTGCAATTGTACTCAATCAGCGTCAGTAATATACATTTTCTGAGTATTATTGCTAATATTATCTTGTACGCTCCATGTGCAAATAAGGTCTTAGATTATGTATTTAAGAATACTAACTTACGTTACTCTGGTTTGACTAGTAATGCCTCACTTTCACGTTGTTGAAAAAAAGTATTTATTGTAGATTAACGAATGCCTTAATTTCTGTAGCTTAGAATGCTATGCGTTTATTTTTTATTTTTGGGTTTAATAAATATGTAATGTTCCTGTGGTTTAACCAATTATGTCTTAGTCACTCTGGTTTCATAAGCGATATCCCAATTTTCTTTGTTTTAAAATTTACTGTCTTAGTCACTTTCACAACTAATATTCCAATTTTCTTTGTTTTAACAAACACTGTCTTAGTCACTCTGGTTTCACAACTAATATTCCAATTTTCTTTGTTTTAACAAATATTGTCTTAGTCACTCTAGTTTCACAACTAATATTCCAATTTTCTTTGTTTTAACAAACACTGTCTTAGTCACTGGTTTTACAAGCGATAAAAAGTACTGTCTTAGTACTCTGGTCTGGCAAGAAATATTTTGCGTTCCTATGGTCTGATACAGAAATATCTATTTTTGGTGGTTCTATTGAGAAAATGTCGAGACAATCGTCTAAGGCAGACTTTCATTGTCACAGTTTCACAATGGACCGTTTGATGTTAATGTTAATATAAACAATTAATTAAACCACATCATAGTCAATCCATTTAATTATGAATTTCAGACAGGGCCAACGAGTTTTGTACCTAATCACGGCTGTAGCATCCCGTTATTGTAGCTTGGACGTCCAAGACCCCAACTACTCACCTTCTTATCACGGCTGTAGCATCCCGTTATTGTAGCTTGGACGTCCAAGACCCCAACTTCTCACCTTCTTATCACGGCTGTAGCATCCCGTTATTGTAGCTTGGACGTCCAAGACCCCAACTTCTCACCTTCTTATCACGGCTGTAGCATCCCGTTATTGTAGCTTGGACGTCCAAGACCCCAACTTCTCACCTTCTTATCAACGGCTGTAGCATCCCGTTATTGTAGCTTGGACGTCCAAGACCCCAACTTCTCACCTTCTTATCAACGGCGATCTAAGTGCGGCTCGCGAGTAACAACTTGCATTCGTAATTCTTTGATAATAGCTTACTTAGCTGTCATCTTCAGTAATACTTCACTCTATGCTTTGATAATAGGTTACGTAGCTGTCATCTTCAGTAATACTTCACTCTAAGCTTTGATAATAGGTTACTTAGCTGTCATCTTCAGTAATACTTCACTCTATGCTTTGATAATAGGTTACGTAGCTGTCATCTTCAGTAATACTTCACTCTATGCTTTGATAATAGGTTACTTAGCTGTCATCTTCAGTAATACTTCACTCTATGCTTGGATAATAGCTTACTTAGCTGTCATCTTCAGTAATACTTCACTCTATGCTTTGATAATAGCTTACTTAGCTGTCATCTTCAGTAATACTTCACTCTATGCTTTGATAATAGCTTACTTAGCTGTCATCTTCAGTAATACTTCACTCTATGCTTTGATAATAGCTTACTTAGCTGTCATCTTCAGTAATACTTCACTCTATGCTTTGATAATAGGTTACTTAGCTGTCATCTTCAGTAATACTTCACTCTAAGCTTTGATAATAGGTTACGTAGCTGTCATCTTCAGTAATACTTCACTCTATGCTTTGATAATAGGTTACGTAGCTGTCATCTTCAGTAATACTTCACTCTAAGCTTTGATAATAGGTTGCCTAGCTGTCATCTTCAGTAATACTTCACTCTATGCTTTGATAATAGGTTACTTAGCTGTCATCTTCAGTAATACTTCACTCTATGCTTTGATAATAGCTTACTTAGCTGTCATCTTCAGTAATACTTCACTCTATGCTTTGATAATAGGTTACTTAGCTGTCATCTTCAGTAATACTTCACTCTATGCTTTGATAATAGCTTACTTAGCTGTCATCTTCAGTAATACTTCACTCTATGCTTTGATAATAGGTTACTTAGCTGTCATCTTCAGTAATACTTCACTCTAAGCTTTGATAATAGGTTACTTAGCTGTCATCTTCAGTAATACTTCACTCTATGCTTTGATAATAGGTTACTTAGCTGTCATCTTCAGTAATACTTCACTCTAAGCTTTGATAATAGGTTACGTAGCTGTCATCTTCAGTAATACTTCACTCTATGCTTTGATAATAGGTTACTTAGCTGTCATCTTCAGTAATACTTCACTCTATGCTTTGATAATAGGTTACGTAGCTGTCATCTTCAGTAATACTTCACTCTAAGCTTTGATAATAGGTTACTTAGCTGTCATCTTCAGTAATACTTCACTCTATGCTTTGATAATAGGTTACTTAGCTGTCATCTTCAGTAATACTTCACTCTATGCTTTGATAATAGCTTACTTAGCTGTCATCTTCAGTAATACTTCACTCTATGCTTTGATAATAGGTTACGTAGCTGTCATCTTCAGTAATACTTCACTCTAAGCTTTGATAATAGGTTACGTAGCTGTCATCTTCAGTAATACTTCACTCTATGCTTTGATAATAGGTTACTTAGCTGTCATCTTCAGTAATACGTCACTCTAAGCTTTGATAATAGGTTACTTAGCTGTCATCTTCAGTAATACTTCACTCTATGCTTTGATAATAGGTTACTTAGCTGTCATCTTCAGTAATACTTCACTCTATGCTTTGATAATAGGTTACGTAGCTGTCATCTTCAGTAATACTTCACTCTATGCTTTGATAATAGGTTACTTAGCTGTCATCTTCAGTAATACTTCACTCTATGCTTTGATAATAGGTTACGTAGCTGTCATCTTCAGTAATACTTCACTCTATGCTTTGATAATAGGTTACTTAGCTGTCATCTTCAGTAATACTTCACTCTATGCTTTGATAATAGGTTACCTAGCTGTCATCTTCAGTAATACTTCACTCTATGCTTTGATAATAGGTTACGTAGCTGTCATCTTCAGTAATACTTCACTCTAAGCTTTGATAATAGGTTACGTAGCTGTCATCTTCAGTAATACTTCACTCTATGCTTTGATAATAGGTTACTTAGCTGTCATCTTCAGTAATACTTCACTCTATGCTTTGATAATAGGTTACGTAGCTGTCATCGTCAGTAATACTTCACTCTATGCTTTGATAATAGGTTACTTAGCTGTCATCTTCAGTAATACTTCACTCTAATCTTTGATAATAGGTTACGTAGCTGTCATCTTCAGTAATACTTCACTCTATGCTTTGATAATAGGTTACTTAGCTGTCATCTTCAGTAATACTTCACTCTATGCTTTGATAATAGGTAGCTTAGCTGTCATCTTCAGTAATACTTCACTCTATGCGGCTTTCACAAATAACTTCTCAATTATCCATTGTTTAACAAGAACTTTTTCAGTTATCTAAAAATATCTCACTTATCTGCAGTTTGCAAGAAATATGTCACTTACTTAACCTTGAGCAAGCAACAAGTCACTTACCTGACGTTTAGCAAGCAACAAGTGAACTTACCTGACGTTAAGCAAGTAACAAGTCACTTACCTGACGTTTAGCAAGTAACAAGTCACTTACCTGATGTTTAGCAAGTAGCGTGACACGTGATGTTTAGAAATTAACATGTAACTTACATGACGTTTAGTAGTTAACATGTAATTTACGTGACGTTTTACAAATAGCATTATAGCCTACTCACCTGACGTTAGCATTTGATATCTCTTTCTTTCTGTGCTATATCAAGTTCGTGAACTGTCTCCATGTTTAAAATGCAACCTCTTACCTGCCCCAGTTGAAGCTAAAGTATAATGGAATTCTTTGTTTGAACTGAATGTTGCATTTTGTAGTGGCGAGCCCAGAAGGACTAGCGATTGATCGTAGCTCACAACTACTGATCTACACTGACGCCGGCATGAAAGTCATTGGTATGATGACGCTCTCTGGATCTGTCCACAAGTTTCTCTTTGACACAGTACTTGATGAGCCACGGGCCATCGTTCTGGACACTAGGAATGGGTAAGCAAGTGAGAAATGAACATTTTACTTAATTGGTTTAAATTATTTTATAAGCTTATATTCATTTAGTCTGACATTTTGTCTGACATTTTGTCTGACATTTTGTCTGACATTTTGTCTGCATATGCATGTTGTAAGCTAGACACTGCATGCCCTCTATACACGTTTCATTTTTATAATTAAGATTATGTTTATATAATTTTGAACATAATAACTATCTATCCTAAAAATATTTTATATCTCCAGTTAACAATTCATTTACGTTTATTCGGCTTTAAATATTTCTAATATGAATAAGGTCTACGAAGTCTATTTATTAAGCACTGTTATTTTCTTCCTTTGTCTGGCACAGGATGAAACTGTTCTAAAGATGTTTTTTAATTTGATTTAATTTTGAAGATACTCAAGAAAGTATATGCGTGTCAATTACTATAAAAACTAATATAGATATATTAATTTTAGTTTGTCTGCAAGAAATCTCACATGACATCAAACGTCATTATATACGCTGTTTAACGTGGTGCATTTTCCTTTAATGACATTCTTTAAATGCCGAATCTGTTTCCGAAATTAACGTAGACTAACGTTCTCTATTGTGCAATTAATGAAACATCATTTCAGTGCATACTTATATTATTTTGTGTGTCTTTCGTGTTATATATATTGTGTAGTGTGTGTGTGTGTGTGTGTGTGTGTGTGTGTGTGTGAGAGAGAGAGAGAGAGAGAGAGAGAGAGAGAGAGAGAGAGAGAGAGAGAGAGACTAGTATATGTGTAAAACTACTTATATTACTTGTGTTTCTTATGTAATGAACGTTTTTAGGATAATCAAATTGAAAATATCTTTTGTTGTTTCATATCTTTCAAGTTATTCATGTTGTAAATTTTGGTATTAATAAACGTGTGTCATACATAGAATCTCATTTCAGAGCACAACACTGGACGTTACGTTAGCAGTAGGGTGTATATTGTAGTTATACATGACGATATTGTTGTAAAGGTGTATATTGTAGTTATACATGACGATATCGTTGTAAAGGTGTATATTGTAGTTACACATGACGATATCGTTGTAAAGGTGTATATTGTAGTTATACATGACGATATTGTTGTAAAGGTGTATATTGTAGTTACACATGACGATATCCGTTGTAAATCTTTGGAGCAATGAAACAGATTACTTTGCAGTTTAGAAAATGGCGTCATTGTAAATCTTCCATGTAGCATGAAACACGCATTTGTTATTTCTCATTGTATGATATTATTAGCACGACATTTTTATATGTTTCTTTGCTGCAGACGTTTGAGATATTGATTGATATGATTGGAATTTACTGAGTAATAATAGTGAGTATCGACTAGGTACGTTTTGCATATAGTGAATGGCGTGACATGTGATTTGTAACTGACACAGTATTATTAAGTTTTGGCATGGTATGTTTTGCACATAGTGATGGGCATAATGTGTGGTATGAAAATGACACAGTATTATTGCGTACTGGCGTGGTAAGTTTTGTATGCATTTCTAATTCCCATAGTACTGTTTTGGACAGATCTGTGATGTTTTGTATACATTTGTGATTTGTGGTTGACAGAGTACTGTTTTGGACAGGTCTGTGATGTTTTGTATACATTTGTGATTTGTGGTTGACAGAGTACTGTTTTGGACAGGTCTGTGATGTTTTGTATGCATTTGTGATTTGTGGTTGACAGAGTACTGTTTTGGACAGATCTGGGATGTTTTGCATACGTGTGTTATTTGTGGTTGACAGAGTACTGTTCTGGACAGATGTGGGATGTTTTGCATACGTGTGTTATTTGTGGTTGACAGAGTACTGTTCTGGACAGATGTGGGATGTTTTGCATACGTGTGTTATTTGTGGTTGACAGAGTACTGTTCTGGACAGATGTGGGATGTTTTGCATACGTGTGTTATTTGTGGTTGACAGAGTACTGTTCTGGACAGATGTGGGCCGTATTTCCAAAATTGAGCGTGCTAACTACGATGCAAGTAATCGCACAACTATCGTCAGTACTGGCCTTGGATTTCCAAACGCGTTAGCCATTGACTTAGACAGTAAGCATTAGACTCTTTGCAATCTATTATTTCCCAATTTTCACAATTATGACATATTTGCCACATTAACTCCACTTTTGTTCATAACTATTGTTGAAATACGACACTGTGACTTATTACGGGCGGAGTAATGATAAAGCAAAAACGACAAGAATACATTTCGATGAAACGAAGTGTACTCTTTAATAGTGTGTGTGCCTTCATGTCCATTTCTGTCGCAAACACACATACACAAACATACTCTCTCTCTCTCTGTGCACTCACATACATGTGGACAACAAATACACGGAATTTTATGACTCGAAATATAATTGCACCTATTGTCCTAATCAACACAGCTAACGTTATTGTGGGTAGCATGCAACGTCCTTAATCAACACAGCTAACTTTATTGTGGGTAGCATGCAACGTCCTTAATCAACACAGCTAACTTTATTGTGGGTAGCATGCAACGTCCTTAATCAACACAGCTAACTTTATTGTGGGTAGCATGCAACGTCATTAATCAACACAGCAAACGTTGCTTTAGGTATGAACTGATCAACCCTCTCTCTCTCTCTCACGCACACACACATATATTGTCGATTATCGCATAATCTCTTATATAGTCGTAAACAAGGTATTAACAAATAAATAACAGAATATAGTATATTGTATATCGAATATTTAATTTGATGACAGTTGTTTGCGAATGTATATTGCAAACATTTGTCATTATTTTATTTATCTTATTCTTCTGTATACAGATAATCGCTTGTACTGGGTCGATGGATGGACAAAGAAGATAGAGTGGTCTAACCTTGACGGAAAAAATCGAACTGAAATTTATCAACTAGGAGCAGCAAATTTTGTCGGTTTAGCATTAAACAACAACCAACTCTATTTCACGGACTGGAGGGAAGACGTGTAATTATTTTTACAAATGTACCATTTAAAATTATTTATAAGCTATCAGTATATATAGGATAAAAATCCTCATTCATTCAATACTTTTGATGTATAAGTATTAGGGAACAGAGTTACTTAATATTTTAGTTAAATATATGTCATTCTTTAAATAGCATTCCTATAAAAATTAATTTAAAAATGTTTACCTTTATGGAAATACTTAGAACATACTATTATCGTTCTCGAAAGGAAAGCGTTCATGCAGTACAATATATTTTAATTAGGCAAGGGCATGTAACCATGGTGTGCATTTAGAGACATTAAATAAAGTCTTTCAGATAAATACATCTCAATTAGACAAGGGCATGTAACCGTGCTCTACATTTAGAGACATTAAGTAAAGTCTTTCAGATCAATGCATCTCAATTAGGCAAGGGCAAATAACCGTGCTATAGACTTAGAGACATTTAGTACAATCATAGTAATTAAAGCATGTATTTAGGCAAGTGCAAATAACCGTGCTATAGACTTAGAGACATTTAGTACAATCATAGTAATTAAAGCATGTATTTAGGCAAGGGCAAATAACCGTGCTATAGACTTAGAGACATTTAGTACAATCATAGTAATTAAAGCATGTATTTAGGCAAGGGCAAGTAATCGTGTTATAGACTTAGAGACATTTAGTAGTCTTATTAATTAATACATGTCATTAGGCATGGGTAGCCACCATGCTAACGACTTAAGAGACCTGATTTACGAAGTTCCACATATGAGCGGCTTAGAAAGATTTGCCTCCCTTTCAGGACTGTTGGCTACAAGAGCTTCCTGCGTCACATCAACACTAACGGTTCGAACATTGTGAAGATGTTTTCATCATACAATCGCATGGACGACGTCCACGTGTACTCACAAGCATCAGACAAGCAAGGTCTTGCATTTATCTTTTCCTTTCATCCCAAAGTTATTTTTCTTTAAAATTTCATAATTTGCTACTCTATTCAAAGGAGGAGATAGTAACACTGATTGAATTATGTCATCAACATGTCATAATAATAATAATTTACATAATTAATCTCAGGTTTAATGATAGTGTGCATACTCAATAAAACGCTAAGCATAAGATCAAATGGTAAATAAAATATAAATGGATCGCGGATTATGATTTGCCTCAAGACTTAATGAACGACGGGTTAACAAAATGGATGCTGGTGAATTTCGTCTTTGATAAAAGTTTGTACTTGAATTATCCAGTGAATGGATATCTAGAAGCAAGGATAGTGCAAAGTTCAATTAAAAACCAGCAATTTAATTTTTCAAATGAAATAGCTTCAAGTTTTATTTTAACATATAGCCTAGAAAATACACTTTAATTGCATTTATGTTTCATAAATTAATTAGGCAAATGATAAATGCTTTTCCAAGCGCCAGAAGTATATTAAGATGGGTACTAATGAAATACACCATGATGCATACGCTGAAATCAATATGAGATTACTCATAATCACATTTCTTGTTAAATATATTTGTTTGCTAAACAGTAACAGTTCTCACTTTATTTAGAACACGTCAGGTGATAGACAATGATAATTGCATACAATAACTTTGTCACGGATTGAATCAAGAGCTTCCACATTACAGTCGGACATTTGCTACTCAAGTTTACAAATATGTGTGACATTACAGTCGGACATTTACTACTCAAGTTTACAAATATGTGTGACATTACAGTCGGATATTTACTACTCAAGTTTACAAATATGTGTGACATTACAGTCGGACATTTACTACTCAAGTTTACAAATATGTGTGACATTACAGTCGGACATGACATTTGCTACTCAAATTTACAAATATGTGTGACATTACAGTCCGACATTTGCTACTCAAATTTACAAATATGTGTGACATCAAAGTAGCCTTCGGAAGATAGCATTATCCTATTGTATGGAAGAAATTGGAAGTCGAAGAAAGATCGTTACAGGTAAAGTTGTTACTCACCACTCAAGCTAGGCTAACGACTGCCTTCAAGCCGAACTTCTCTCTTTATCACTCGAATTCAAAGTGATTAGGGTGTAAAATTTTCTATAGCAAGTGAACTCCTTAAACTCAGCCCATTGGCTAGTTTCGATCTCATAAATCATAATCATTGGACAATAGGAAACTGCTCACTCAGTTTCATTAGGTCAGCAAATCTAGAATATTCTTGCCTCAGGCTGTTTACTTTCAAAATAATACCATAAGGTCGAGTCACTCTGACAACTTTAGCATCTTATATAACAATTACATGAAAAATTAGGGAGGAGCAAATTTACTCTGTCACAATACTCTTTAAATTTATTTGAATCACTTTCTGACTAAATGTATTCTTTAGCTTTACTTGAATCCCTTTCTGACTGAATATATAATTTTACTTCATTGGAATCACTTCATTGGTCCGCTTCCACCACGCTCATATTTTATATGGAAGTTAATCTTTTTTCTCGATAATACTCATCTATTGCAAGTCAGGTTTAGAGTCCCTCTCTATACTTACACTTTCCCCGATAATACTCATCTATTGCAAGTCAGGTTTAGAGTCCCTCTCTATACTTACACTTTCCCCGATAATACTCATCTATTGCAAGTCAGGTTTAGAGTCCCTCTCTATACTTACACTTTCCCCGATAATACTCATCTATTGCAAGTCAGGTTTAGAGTCCCTCTCTATACTTACACTTTCCCCGATAATACTCATCTATTGCAAGTCAGGTTTAGAGTCCCTCTCTATACTTACACTTTCCCTTCGATGGCCACATCACTCGTTTCCGTGTTCCGAAAACACGCTCAAGAATTGGGAATTTATTTCTGGCAACATCAGTAACAGTACATATAAATAAAGAGCATTTTCTTCAAGAAAATGACTGATCGTTTGCTGTTGTTTTTGATTTCGAAATACAGATCTTTTTTTATTAATACTACCAAGAATCAATGTATGGATAGAGTAGAAGTGGGTGTATAAAATGTTATTTGTATGAATACCTTCGAGAATCAGTATAAATGCAATACAAGTGGATCTATAAAATTCTATCGGGAAATAGTGTATGAATCCAGTACAAGTAGATATATAAAATTATATCGGGAAACAGTGTATGAATGCAGTACAAGTAGATATATAAAATTATATCGGGAAACAGTGTATGAATGCAGTACAATTGGGTATATAAAATTTATCGGGAAATAGTGTATGAATGCAGTACAATTGGGTATATAAAATTTATCGGGAAATAGTGTATGAATGCAGTACTATTGGATGTTTATACAGAAGGAGTGAATAAAAGTAAATATGTTAACGGGTGTCAATGACTGTCGGCTAATCAATGGCAATTAAAATATGCTACAGAAGTCAGTGAATGTGAGCTAAGCAATGGTAATTAAAATATGTTACAGAAGTCACTGGCGGAGGATTAAACAATAGTAATTAAAATGTTACAGAAGTCACTGGATGTGGGCTAAACAACGGTAATTAAAAGTAATTGTTTTACAGAAGTCACCTCTGGATGTGGGCTAAACAATGGTAATTATAACTAAATGTTTTACAGAAGTTCCTGGATGTTGGCTAAACAATGGTAATTAAAATTTTGCAGACATCAATTAACGTGACCTAAACAATATGAATTAAAACATATTACAATGGATGAGTCAAGGGATTGGGTTAAACTAACGGTAATTAAAAGTAAATATGTTACAGAAATCAATGGATGTGGACTAAACAATGGTGGTTGTCAGTATATTTGCATACCACTTCCAAACAATAGAAGCAAGTGTGCATGCCCAGACAGACAAGAGTGGGACGACACCCAGAGGGCCTGTACTGAAGGTATGTTCTTGTACGACTTATACCAGTAAGGAAAGTCACAAATTGGAGCATTATCCGATTTGCTATTGTTTGATATAGTATATATTAGCATTGGCAGACATTTACTAGAGTAAATCAAGTCAACTCATTTTAGTATCGGTCAACATTATTGTTCACTTTTTGTCAAACACCAGTGCACATTTAAGTACTAACATCAGACGGCATATTGTCTAGATTTGGGCCGGCACCATTGCACATTTAGATTATAATGTAAGACGACTGTATTGTTCACTTCTGGTTGGCATCAGCTTATAATTTAACACGAGACGACAATATTGTTCAGTTTTGACAGGCACAATGCGTATTTAAATACTATCAAGAGATGGCAATATTGTTCAGTTTTGACAGGCACAATGCGTATTTAAATACTATCAAGAGATGGGAATATTGTTCAGTTTTGACAGGCACAATGCGTATTTAAATACTATCAAGAGATGGCAATATTGTTCAGTTTTAACAGGAAAAATATATATTTAAATAGTAATATAAGACGATACTATTTTTCAGTTTTGATTGGCACAAGTACATATTTGAATACATTTTCTCCCTATATACCAGATCTAACCTCAGACACGCTTGTTCATTTTTATGTTGTTCCATGTGTCACAGTTATTTAAGTGTGCGTTGTCCCATATGTCACAGTCACTTAAGTATAAATTATCCCGTGTGTCACAGTCACTTAAGTGTACGTTATCCCGTTGTTTCACAATCGTTCAGGTGTACGCTATCACATATGTCACAGTCACTCATGCGTATGTTAGTCAATGTGTAACAGTCACTCATTTCAGTACTCGTATCATAATCACAGCCGTTTGTTATTCTGCAGGTCAAAATCCATGTAACTCTTCGAATGGAGGTTGCAGCGATTTCTGTTCTCCTCTGGCGGGCAACCGAGTTCTGTGCTCATGTCCAATAGGATCATTTTTACTAAGTGACCAGAAGTCCTGCAGCCCAAGTAAGAATTATAGGAATATATCCACTTATCCACTTTTACTAAGTGACTAGATGTATTTGTGTAAACTACTTTGAAAGTTGTCACTAACTGTTTGTTATCTATGTGTTCTCTTGTTGCAATGACTAGATGTAGTTGTATAAAGTGCTTTGAAAGTTGTCACTAATTGTTTGCTATCTATGTGTTCTCTTGTTGCAATGACTAGATGTAGTTGTGTAAACTGCTTTGAAAGTTGTCACTAATTGTTTGTTATCTATGTGTTCTCTTGTTGCAATGACTAGATGTAGTTGTGTAAAGTGCTTTGAAAGTTGTCACTAATTGTTTGTTATCTATGTGTTCTCTTATTGCAATGACTAGATGTAGTTGTGTAAACTACTTTGAAAGTTGTCACTAATTGTTTGTTATCTATGTGTTCTCTTATTGCAATGACTAGATGTATTTGTGTAAACTGCTTTGAAAGTTGTCACTAATTGTTTGTTATCTATGTGTTCTCTTATTGCAATGACTAGATGTATTTGTGTAAACTGCTTTGAAAGTTGTCACTAATTGTTTGTTATCTATGTGTTCTCTTATTGCAATGACTAGATGTATTTGTGTAAACTGCTTTGAAAGTTGTCACTAATTGTTTGTTATCTATGAGTTCTCTTATTGCAATGACTAGATGCAGCGTGCTCGCGCAATTTGACCCAGTTGCAAGACTCGCTCCAGTCACCTCTGTACCCAAAGAACTACTCCGATAATGCGGACTGTGTGTACATCATTCAACAGCCTGCCAAGTATCGCATTACACTCACTTTTCAACAGTTTAGCTTACAAGGGGGATACAACTGCCTCTTCGACTTTCTTGAGGCATGAAAACAATATCCACTTCTCAACCATCGACACTCATTATTTTGATGTTGCAGCCATAATATTCACTTTTAATAATATTATACACGTTTCCCATTTTTTTGTTCGTTTTTAAAAAAAAATGTTTTAGGTTTTGAAATACATATATATTTTTTAATTGTCCCATTGGTTTTGCTGTGTTTGTTAACTTCGTTCGTAGTTTATATTTCTTTGTTTTGTGTGCCCCTTCTTTTGTCTTGTGAGACTGTATCATAATTACTTAAATAATATATTCCAATTATGAAGGTCTTATCACTCTCTCCCTCTCTCTCTCTCTCTCTCTCTCTCTCTCTCTCTCTCTCTCTCTCTCTAGGGCCTATTTCAGGTGAATTTATTTTTTTTATATCTTCTCTTGTACGTTAGTTTTATCTCTGCAGCAAAGCAATTCCCTCTTTAATAAATTTGTAGATACGAGATGGCGACTCGGCAACATCTCCTCTACTCCATGTTCGGTTTTGTGGCAAGGAACTTCCGCCGCCCCAAAGAACAACTCAGAATTCCATGTGGATTCGTTTCAAATCTGACAGTAAAATCAGTTCGCTCGGCTTCAGCGCTTCTTATAAAGCTTGTAAGAGAGTCCCTATTCTTTTTTCTGACTTTAAAAGCCATTTCATCATCCACTGATTGCATTGTACTAAAGACTCCCTTCTCTTATTTCTGACTTTAAGCCATATTCACTTCATCATCCACTGTACTAAAGAGTAGTTGATATGAAATTTATTTAATATACTCTTCTTGGGAAAAATGTCAACAAAAGAATATAAGTAGTGTAGTTAGGGTATCATGTTAATGGAACATGTTTTAACAATTATTCAAATTCATGAGCAAATAGCCAGAACCTTTATTCTTTTATTTTCAGCGTTGCATAATTTAAACCTTCTGACCAGTTTTCTTAGGCGACCTTTTAATGACATAAAATGGGCGTTGCTTTAGATTTTAAATGCCTTTGAACTACTGATGTAATTATTATTTTGTACAAATTGATACTATGTTGTTTTAGATTTGAATCCATTTTAAAATACTAATATCAACATTATATTTATAAAATATGTTGTTTATGTCTTTTATTCTTGTTAAACATTGATGTAACTAACGATAGAGAATGATTGTAGATCTTGTTTTTAATCTTTTGGAAATTCCGATTATTTATTATTGCTGTAGCATTGTTCAGATTTTAATAATTTTGATCACTAATGTAATTATTATTTTTATAACATGACTGTTTTGTAGCTATTCTGCCCAAAGAGTTCATTCTGACAACGTTTGAAGATCACATTGTGCGAATGGACATTGAAACTCTTAGTTATATAAAAATTCAGATCGATAATGTGACTCGGCCCATGGCTGTGGACTATGATCCTGTTGGTGACCGCATATACTGGAGTGACGTCAGCAGACGTGAAGTGCGCTCGTCATTTCTCAATGGTTCGGACAGCACACTTCTGCGTGCATTAGGGCCAGGTCAGCACTCGCTATTTTTCAATCAAATAATCTTCCTTTGTCTTTTGTCAACAGATCTGAATAAAATTAAAAAGGTCCATCCATATAGAGTATTTCATTGGTTCGTGCATACAAGTATCACTTAGGTCTATGAATACGCTATTTCATAAATCCCTACAAATAAATGTCTCAGTCCATGCATGCAAGTAGGATGTAGTTCCATGTATACATGTATATCATATCTCATTGCATACAAATATACTTTAGGTCAATGTATACATGTATCAGGCAGGTCTATGTATACATGTATCAGGCAGGTCTATGTATACATGTATCAGGCAGGTCTATGTATACATGTATCAGTCAGGTCTATGTATATTTGTATTTCATAGATGTCGCACGCACGTGGTTGAATCCATGTTTACAATTATCACAAACATAGGCCTATGCCTACAGTTATCATGTAGCTTCATGCATTCAACTATAGACCCGTGTGCACATGTATATCCCTAAATCTAACTGAAAAGTGTTTGGAACATACAGAACAAAAACGGTAGCTGTGAATGTTACGTGTCTGGATTAAGTGAGTATAAAGTTGAAAATGAAGGATCGTAAATTTGAAATGAGAAGTGGGCGAGGGTAGGATATTGATTAATACAGGGGGGAACAATTACACACCTTGTTGTTAAACCTGTTGAAGTCAAATCATATTTTGTTTTGTACAAAATGAATGGGATAGGGTTGTGGGTTTAGTCTGGAGGGAGCCACTTTTCCTTCCCTCTATAGTCCAGAGAATGGATTTGAAGCTGTCACCCATCCATGTTTGTCGACATAGCAAAGGTAGCTGAACTTTCTGGGTCATTATGTCCCGCCACTATTCACTGGACTATCGAGACACCTATTATTATTATTATTAGTAGTAGTAGTAGTAGTAGTAGTAGTAGTAGTAGTAGTAGTATATTCTTCTTCTTCTTCTTCTTCTTATTATTATTATTATTATTATATACTGCGAGGGAGAAACGTTATTGAAAGATAAACGATTTTATGAAATCAAAAATGTAACAAAAAGTTAACATAATGATAGTTAATGTAAAATGTTTATTAAAATATAAGTGTGATAACCGTTAATTGTAAATATAAGAAAATCATAGGAAAATTGTATTGTTTAACTTTGTGTTAAAATAACAATATTTCTAGAAGCAGAGTGTAACTCTCTCTCTCGCTAATTTAAGATGCACACGTATTAACTCAAAACGATTCTCGAATGTCGTTATGTTCCAGGTATTTGTATATTCATTTCAAAAGAATCACTCTATTTATATACTTTTCAGACGCACTGCCCAATGGGATAGCAGTGGATTCATATTCCAGGCTTCTTATTTACTCTGATGCTGGACAGAAAGTCATTGCCATGATGTCTATATCAGCCAAAGGTTCAGAGTATAGCCACAGAATTGTATTTAACACAAATCTGAGTGAGCCACACGCCATCGTACTAGATACAACGAATGGGTAAACCAATAAATCACTGAATCTGTCACACCCTGTTCCTGACTGCGTACATATCTGTCTGTCTATCTATCTATCTATCTATCTATCTATCTATCTATCTATCTATCTATCTATCTATCTATCTATCTATCTATCTTTCTTTCTTTCTGTCTCTCATATATATATATATATATATATATATATACATCTGTTTGTATCACTCTGTTTCATCGACTCTCTGCCCACTCTTTCTTCCGTTTCTCCAACTATCGATCTTTTAATTTCTCTCTCTCTAATTCTCTCTGTATATCTATGCATCTAAGTATAATTACTTGTATCTTTATCGATCTCTGTGTGTTTCTATCTATCTATCTATCTAGCTAGCTATCTGTCTATAAATCTAGCTATTTGTCTATATATCTATCTGATTTGAATTGATTGCAAATGATGATATAACTGCCCTTGATACAGAACTATATTTTGGACTGATATTGGAACCGTCCCTAAAATTGAGAGAGGAAATTATGATGGCTCAGACAGAAGAACATTGATTAGATTTTCCCTAAGACAGCCTAATGCTCTGGCGATTGATTTTAAAAGTAGGTCACCACCTCTCATTTTGAAGTCTGACATCCTTTTCTGGATGCCCTTTCTCTTTCACAAACCCACTGTTTCTTTTATAAACTTTCTATAAGTCTGTCTCTCTTCCCTCTCTCTTCCCTCTCGCACTCAGACCAGCCCACTTTCTTTCTCTTTTTATTCTTCTCTCTCATCTATAGCTTGTTTCTTAAATCCTCTGTCTCTGGACTAAGACTTTCGTTTCTTTCTATGGTCCATCTCCCGTCTCTCTCTCTCTCTCTCTCTCTCTCTCTCTCTCTCTCTCTCTCTCTCTCCATCCTTCCATCTAACTTATATAATCTTATCCATTCATCTATCTATCTATTTATCTATCTATCTATCTATCTATCTATCTATCTATCTATCTATCTATCTATCCATCTATCTATCTATCTGTCTGTCTGTCTATCTATCTATCCATCTATCTATCTGTCTGTCTGTCTATCTATCTATCTGTTTGTCTATCTATCTACTATCTATCTATCTGTCTATCTATCTATCTATCTGTGTGTACGTGTTCAATTTGTCTTTCTTCCCTAATGTTTCCTTGTATCAAATTTGTTACTTTGTGTGTGACTATTTGGTACACTGTATTGATTGAATTACAAGAAGCAGTATGTGTCAGTAATAAGTGGAAGGGATCCGATTGCTGTGTAGCAAGTTGCAGCAAACGATGCATTCCAGTAGCAAGTAGTAAACAAAGTATACTAGTAAGAACTGGTTACTGGTTAATTTTGTAAGTAGCAAACTGTTACCTGGATATAGGAATTATGTGTATATATACATGATACCAAGAACAGGTAATAGTAAAGTGTTGCACTTGTTTCAATACACATAAGTTGATAATAAATTGCTGTTTTGAGATACACTGCATATAATAATGCAATTCTGATTTGTTAAATTATAGTTTGCTTTGTCACGTGATCAGATAACCTGTTGTACTGGGTAGACGCGGGGACGGACCATGTAGAAGTAGCGAATCTTGATGGCTTAAGTCGACGTTCCCTTTGGAGTTCTGCTGGTAGCCATTTTTATGGCTTGTCTCTCTACAACAACGAACTCTATATAACGAACTGGAAAATATTTAGGTAACAAATCACAAATATAGCGAATTCAATCATTGATTTCTTAATTGATTTCTTCTTCTTTATTTTTTCTACTTCTTTCTTTTGCACTTTGATTTAATTTTGAGGAAGTGGCATATATATTGCCTAGGCAAGTTTCCTCTCATTTACATATGCATATCATTCCAAAGTGTGTGTTTGTATATTAATTATTAAGAAGCATTCAATGAAAATTACGGTTGATAATATTCTAAACAAAATCAGTTTGGAAATATATGTACAAATTTTGTTCTGGACTTAGCTTAAGTACATTTTAACGACACATTATTTTCACAAATTGAACAATACAGTCTCACGTACTTTATCTCTCAGTCTCACCCCCCGACCCCACCCATCCACACCACATTTTGAATAATTATTGAATCGTATCGATATTCGGTGCGAATAAAATAAAATTAAAAATAACTAACTTAAAAAGAAAAGCTAATGTATGCTGTATACTGTCTAATCAATTATAAGTGAACTTTCATTTAAAATTATAACCCTTTAATAATTTTATAAATGTATTTAATAACTAGAATGTTTCCCAAAGTAACCCTTCTAAAATTAGTGCCTTACCGAAAATTCGTGATACTCCCCCAGAATGTTTTATCTTTATTCTTTCTTCAAGTATCTACATGAAATGTATATAGTGTGGATTCCAATATCTACATGAAATGTATATAGTGTGGATTCCAGTATCTCTACATGAAATGTATATAGTGTGGATTCTAATAGCAGGATGAAATGTATCCAAAAATTGATTAGAATAACTGCTTGAAAGGTATACATAAAATGGATTCCAATAGCTAGAATAAATATATGAAAAATTGATTAAAAAGTATACAAAATGGATTACAATAACTGTATGCAATGTATACAAAATGGATTACAATAACTGTATGCAATGTATACAAAATGGATTACAATAACTGTCTGAAATGTATACAAAATGGATTACAATAACTGTCTGAAATGTATACAAAATGGATTACAATAACTGCATGAAATGTATACAAACGATTCCAATGGCTGCTGAAATGTAATCAAAAATGGATTACAATGTCTGTATGAAATGTATACAAAAATGGATTACAATAGCTGCTAAAATGTATACTAAAATAGGTCCATATAAATTATGCGAACCGGTTCCAAGAACTGCGTGAAAGATGCAGCGAAAGGATTCTAAGGACTTAGACAGTTTTGTGACAGGTCCCCACAAAACCAGACAAAGTGTCAAATTTACAATACTGAGTTCTATGACTGGTCCCCATAAAACCAGACAAAGTGTCAAATTTACAATACTGAGTTCTGCGTATCATTGTAAGCGTCAATGACAAGTCCCCACAAAACCAGGACAAAGTGCCAAAATTACACTACTTAGATCTGTGTATCATTGTAAGAATCAAATCATTACATTTACAAAAGCTTATCCAGATCTGTAAATTAGTCACACAGGATTCCTTGACTTTAACAAGAGACTGACTGAGGATCCTTCACAGAAATATGACATTAAAGAAACGTAAATTAATCATATAGAAAATTCCTTTGTAACCACCATATAGACCCGTGTGTTTTACACAAATGATTGTGTATATGAATTGGACAATTCTCCTATATCTGTAAGAAAATGGCATATACATTAAAAATAAATAAATAATTATTATGACTTCAACAAAGCTTACTTTTAATAAGTCTATATTGTACACATCTTCTCTCTGTGTGTATCTATCAATCTATCTATCTATCTATCTATCTATCTATCTATCTATCTATCTATCTATCTATCTATCTATCTATCTATCTATCTATCTATCTATGTATTTATCTATCTATCTATGTATCTATCTATGTATCTATCTATCTATCTATCTGTCGGTCTGCCTACCTGCCTGTCTGTCTATCTATCTATCTATCTATCCATCTATCTGTCTATCTGTTTGTCTTTTTATCTATGCACATTATATAACTCTCAACAAATGACACTTATTCATTTGTGATATATTTCGTTTACATCTCTGTAATAACTGTTCATTAATACAAAGGGAGTTACTGTAAATATATAATTAAAAAAATAAATACTGCCCACCCACCCCCAGAAAATATACAAACCCACCAACAATAAAATAATCCGCACACGTACGTAAGTTAACATACTACTATTTGTAGATGTAGTTGTAGACCTGCAGTTTTAAAAATTGGTCCGTAGAGTTACATATATGGACAATAATGTCATAATAGTGTCTGAAATTTTGGGTGAATGAAATTATTTTATCATTTACAATTGAGTGTCGACTGGATGTAAAATATATCCTGACAATGTCTTTTCTAAGTTCATTAAAACAAACTAAATTTATATCTCTAATACAAGTTTAAGAGAAACCTTTAACTTATATACACTTTGTAACAATGTATGTTTATTCTGTTTAAAATGCAGCTTTTCACCAAGTTTTAAATTAAAATTGTTGGTGAATTCAAAGTTTTTATAACAACGGTTAATTTTTGCTTCCATAATTGAAATTACATGTATTTCAAAAGTAAAATGTAAAGGTTCATTTAGATCAATATATAAATATTAGTTTTTCCATAATTGAAATTACATGTATTTCAAAAGTAAAATGTAAAGGTTCATTTAGATCAATATATAAATATTAGTTTTTCCATAATTGAAATTACATGTATTTCAAAAGTAAAATGTAAAGGTTCATTTAGATCAATATATAAATATTAGTTTTTCCATAATTGAAATTACATGTATTTCAAAAGTAAAATGTAAAGGTTCATTTAGATCAATATATAAATATTAGTTTTTCCATAATTGAAATTACATGTATTTCAAAAGTAAAATGTAAAGGTTCATTTAGATCAATATATAAATATTAGTTTTTCCATAATTGAAATTACATGTATTTCAAAAGTAAAATGTAAAGGTTCATTTAGATCAATATATAAATATTAGTTTTTCCATAATTGAAATTACATGTATTTCAAAAGTAAAATGTAAAGGTTCATTTAGATCAATATATAAATATTAGTTTTTCCATAATTGAAATTACATGTATTTCAAAAGTAAAATGTAAAGGTTCATTTAGATCAATATATAAATATTAGTTTTTCCATAATTGAAATTACATGTATTTCAAAAGTAAAATGTAAAGGTTCATTTAGATCAATATATAAATATTAGTTTTTCCATAATTGAAATTACATGTATTTCAAAAGTAAAATGTAAAGGTTCATTTAGATCAATATATAAATATTAATTTTTCCATAATTGAAATTACATGCATTTCAAAAGTAAAATGTAAAGGTTCATTTAGATCAATATATAAATATTAATTTTTCCATAATTGAAATTACATGTATTTCAAAAGTAAAATGTAAAGGTTCATTTAGATCAATATATAAATATTAATTTTTCCATAATTGAAATTACATGAATATCAAAAGTCAAATTTAAAGGTTCGTGTAGATCAATATAGAGATATTATTTTTCAATAAAGAAAATAAGACATATAGTGCTATGAAAACAAACTAGACAGGGTTCTGACTTTAATTCTAGTAAAAGCTTGATTAAATTATAAAATAGAAATCAGTGTGTAAAGCCGAAAATGCAGATGACTACATTAAGCTAATTTAAATATACATTCTGAGTATTTTGAATTTTTATTTCTTTAATTACGACAAAATTAAATTCTAAATTTTACCGTGTAATCCTCGTAAACCGTTTTGGACAGCCGACTTTGGACCAATCTGGGAAACAGAGGAACAAAGAGCGCAAATTGAATAGCTGCAGTCTGCGTAGCCAGAGTGTTATATCGACACTCACGGTAAGAGCGCTCTGATGACGTAACCACTCACACATCACATGAGAGACCGCGATGTAAATAATACTTCCCTAATTAGCATATTGTATACAAGTATGCAGAACTATAATATATGCAATTTTTGTGTTTTCCTGTTTCAGCAATCAAGTGTATGAATCAAGCATCCATGTCTTGAACACTAACGGTACCGAAATAACGGATCTTATTGCCGCTGAAGGACAACTGGGAGACATTCATATTTATTCAGACAGAGCGGAAGATCTGGGTACACTGCGGATATTTATTACTATAATATAATTTTTATTTTCACAATTCAAGTATTTCCTTTCAAGAGAGAGAGAGAGAGAGAGAGAGAGAGAGAGAGAGAGAGAGAGAGAGAGAGAGAGAGAGAGAGAGAGAGAGAGAGAGAGAGAGAGGTAGGCAGACAGGCAGACGGACGGATAGATGGATGGACAGATAAATAGATAGGAAGATAATTGTATATGTAGATAGTTTGATGACTGGACAGGTGGATAGATAGTTAGAGAAGACCTAAGCAAAGAAGCAGATTTTTTACAACTAAATTCAATTGACTACTTTGTCCAATCTCTTGCGATTAGTTATTTTAGCGCATTTCTTGAGTACAATTATATTTCAATGTCTTTATGTGAGTTGAGTAAGATTATTATCTTTCTTATGCTATTTTTACTAACAAATTAGTTTTATTCCACACTTCGCTCTGACCATTGTTATTATGTGTAGATGTTTTAATGTTCCTTTGCATCCTTTAAAGGATCTTCAAAAATAATTATTTTGCACAAATTATCAAAATATATTATTTACTTATTGAATCTGTCCAGTGTTTACTCCTGTACTCAAATTTTCACTTTTCGATTTTCATAGTTTTTAAATCTCTCTATTTCTCTAGACCTTTCTCTCCCCGATCTCTGTCTCTTTTCTCATCTCTCTTCTCTCTCTCTGTCTCTCTCTTTCTCTCTCTGCATACTCTAGTTTCTAAACATGGAATCACACTCACCACATATACACACATACACATATACATCCACATACTCACGAACCCACTCACATGCGCAAATAAGTTATTCGTTCACCCATTGATACTTACATCTTATTTGTTCTCTACAGGATCCAATGCGTGTGTGAATACTAATAGTGGATGTAGTGATATGTGTATATCATTACCTCAAAATGCAAGCAAGTGCTTATGTCCAGATCTGTTCCATCTTTCAGAAAATGGAAAGACGTGTATCTCTAGTATGTATTTCGATAGACTTTCAGTCACTTAAACTGGCACTTTTCATGTTTCTGTCAACAAATGAGTCACTCATCCATTTACTGATTAATGAGTTCATCTATCTATCTATCTATCTATCTATCTATCTATCTATCTATCTATCTATCTATCTATATGTCTGTCTGTATATATATCTGTCTGTCTGTCTGTCTGTCCGTCCGTCCATCCATCCATCCATCCATTTATTTATCCATTGATTTAAGTAACATTTTATAATTGCTTTGAGAAAAAAAGAGGATCCGGTAACCATTAGTGCAATGATTGCAATCAGATCGAAATGCTGTCCGAGTCTCTGTCTAATCTTTCATTACCAGTGCATTCATGAGATGCTTTGTTCATTCCAAAATCTAGATGTGTACCAAGTCAGTGAGAGCGAGCCATCAACCTTCCTCTTGAAATGTCTGATGGACTACAAGTCGCGCCAATTTGTGTCTGTGCTCGTACCTAAGGTAGAAGACTATGTGAGGCCCAGACACCGAAATATTTAGTTCCTTTTTTCATTAATATATTAGAATTCTTAATCTGCATTTAAGGTGGAAGACTATGTGAGGCCCAGATATCGAAATATTTATTCCTTTTTTCATTAATATATTAGAATTCTTAATCTACATTTAATGCATTAATCGCCTGCTTCGGCGATTTGACCGTGCAAGGTGATGATGCGTGTGAATACACAATCATCATTATGACGTTTGTCTTTATCACGCTTCACACTTCGTCATCTTTCTAAAACACCCGAACAGTTCTTATTCATATTTAACCCATTTATTACAGATACTCGTATATTTGTAATTCTCCCTCTAATTTGTAGCGCAAGAAAGGGGACAATTCCATTGCAAACAAAGGAAAATATCTTTAAAATATAACTTTTAAAATGCAAATCTTGAAAAATCAACAATACAAATTCATCATGAAACAATTTCAGCCATACAAAAGATTGAACAATTGTGCTATTTCTACTGAATATCTAGAAAAAAATGACTGTAGTTGTCAAGAAGGAATGATTAAATATATGAGGCATTATTCTATGTCTAGAAAATACGATTGCCATTATAAACGAGTTATTAAGAAGCTAGCATATTTCATTGTGTTGTGTTGTCTACTCTTCTATTATCATCTTTTTATGTATATGAGCTTTAGAGTATGTAATTCTATTTTGTGTCTATGTATCTGAGCATTAGAGTAAGTAATTATATTTTGTGTTTATGTATCTAAGCTTTAGTATTGTAATTCTTTCTTTCTTTCTTTTTTTTTTTTGCAAATACTGTGTACTGTTGTCTTAGCTAACAGAAGACATCTCTACATGTAGTTTGTGCTAGACAATTTTATTACGTCAGCGTCTGGGTGTTATGTAAAAATAGGAACGTGGCAAGCTTGCTATGTCAAGTGACGTCATTGTATCTGGAATATAACTAATGAGAGAGGCATTACAAAGTGCATGTCACTTTTTACGAAGACTAAATATCAGACAGCGAAATTTTTAGCTCGAGATCTTTCTCTTGAAACACTCTTTCGCTAGTGTATACTAAGTTTGCCTCCTGCTTAGCCTAGTTCTGGTGAATGCACTATTCTGTTTTTACAGTAAAGTACTACTTTGAAAACAGTGAGTACTTATGTGGGGGTGAATACTTTAAGCTGAATTTAGGTCAGATGCTGATCTTGCGCTGTATAGATAGGAACCTGTCGTTAGAATAATGGTGCCCATAAACATAACCTTGCTCCCTTCTTTAAAGTCTTTTGAACTATTTTATTTAAGTAACTTTATTTCTTTTTATCTTTACTAAAATACAAGTACACATACAGATCATTCTTTATCAAGTAATCGAGAATTAATTTTATTTTGATTTTGAAAATTAAGATGTTACTACAACTACCACTCACCAGCCCTCTTCATTGGTCACGTTGATATCTACATATGAGCAACCATCTCCTTCAACCACATTTACACCTGCGACTGAGCAACCCTCTCCTTCGACCACATTTACACCTGCGACTGAGCAACCCTCTCCTTCGACCACATTTACACCTGCGACTGAGCGACCCTCGTCAGTGGCCATGTTTTATGTACTAATGTGCGCAGACACAACATCAAACTTCACTTTAGTCTGCGAGGCTGGAGACTTCAGAGTGACAAAATACAAATGGAACGTGACGTGTGCAGAGGGAGAAAGTGTACAGACCTGCACTCTGGAACCCAAGTTATTCGTTGATGGAGGGAATGCAGTCATGTGTACGATGGAGAACGCCGAAGGGAAAGAATTCTTGAAAGTGTTCAAGTTTGATTCATCAGGTAGGTTTATTTTTTTGCACGACTTTGTTGAACTAAGAATTAAGATTCTGCTCTCCATACAGCATATGTTTAGGTCACGTGGTCATTTACGGCAGTGAAGTGTGTTTAAATAATTTTAGATTGATCTATCTATCTATCTATCTATCTATCTATCTATCTATCTATCTATCTATCTATCTGTCTGTCTGTCCGTCTATCTGTCTATCTATCTATCTATTTATATATACCTTGTGGTCTTACTTATTTTATTTAATCACTTTTATTTATTTCACGAAAATAATAATTAAATAATCACCGTATAAAGAATTATTCAACTGCACATTTTATAACAATATTTGTTTTTTTTATCTTGCAAATAAAGTCATTTATACATTTACGACTCGGCAGCCATCGCCAGTGTCCACATTTACTTCTGTTATATGCGCAGACCCCTCATCAAATTTCGTTGTGGTCTGCGACGCCGGCGACTTCAGAGTAACAAAATACAAATGGAACGTGACGTGTGCGGAGCGAGAAAGTGTGCAAACTTGCACTCTAGAACCCAAGCCATTCATTGACAGCGGGAAAGCAGTCATGTGCTCGATGGAGAACGCCAAAGGGGAAGAAATCTCGAGAGTGTTCAAGTTTGATCCATCATGTAAGTTTACTTTCTTTCTGCTTATTGTGAACAAAGAAAATCCACAGCAACGACAGGGTTTTTTCGACATCTGGGTAGTGTCTTAGATAGGTGTTACGACAAACCAGTACTCACTACAAAGTGCGAGATGTATTTATATGTGTGGAGACAGACTACTAATTAATACAAAGTGGGTGTTGTACCTTAGTGGTGTTGGGGACAGACTACTAATTAATACAAAGTGGGTGTTGTACCTTAGTGGTGTAGGGGACAGACTACTAATTAATACAAGGTGGGTGTTGAGTATTAGTGGTGTAGGGGACATACTACTACTCAATACAAAGTGGGTGGTTTAATGTGTCATATGGATTAACTGTACTAGTAGCATTGTAGATGTAAGTAATCTAATATTTGTGGAACACGAAATTACTTTATCATGCTGGTGTTATAAGACTATAAGAGGTATAGACAACAGGAGAATGCTGAATGTCGATTTAGTTGAAGTTGTAAAGGTGCAGTTGTTGTGGCTGTTTTTAAGGCGATTGAAGTGGTGAATATATATATATATATATATTAGCTATTTAAATGCCAAATGTTCATATCGTTATTTGCAGGCACTAAAAGTGAACAGAGCCAACAGAGGGGTTCGTCAGGTGTTGCCAAAGCTGTTGGTATTGCAGTTCCAGTTACCATCATCATCGTCGTTATTGTCGTTATTGTCATCATTGTCCTTGGCAGAAAGAAAGGTTATAATTTGTTTATTAACCAGCAGACGTGAATATTACAAACAATCAATAAATTCTTTACAAATGTTTAATTGTCTTTAATTTCATTAACTGTAATTTTAAATAATGAACAGAATCTTTCTTTAAAGAAATATCACTTGATAGCTAGCTTTTATTTCACAGGTATTTCAGCGTGCGTGCGTGTGTGTGTTTGCTTGCTTGTTTGTTTATGTGTATGTGTGAGTCTGAATGTCTGTTTGTGTGTTTGTATATGTGTGTTTGTAGTTTTGTTTGTTTTGTATGTGTGTATGTGTCTGTGTTTGTGTGTGCGTGTCTGTAACTGTATGTGTGTGATTGTATGTTTGTGAAATTGAATTTATATTCATCGTTCTCCTGATCCTTGTTGTTGAAGTCATAGCGGTAGTCTTCATAACATTATTTTGATTTTTTCTGTTAAACAAGAGAGCATATGCATATTTATTTCCGAAGGTTTTATCTTTTGGAATCGTCCCAAACTTCTGGTGGATGAAGACAGCGTATCTTTCAGCAACCTTGCTGATCGCACTGGGCGAGAATCCATTCGGCATGACAAATGCGAACAAGTTAATCCAGGTATCTTTTTCGAAATTATCTCTTCCTACCTTCATATACATTTACTATCCCCCACCCCAATGTACCTTCCTCCCAATATTTTCTCCAAGAATTTTATCTCTCTTCCTTCCTAAACATCTAACATTTCTCCCGAATTTTATGTCTCTTCTTACGTTCCTATACATGTTTTTTTTCATATCTTCCTATGTAATAACATTCTTACCTAACTGTCTATCAATACTACTATCTGCCAATTTAACAATATTTTGATCTTCTTAACGAACATCATATGCACATATTTCTTATCTAGCTAGCTCTGCACACCTACCTATTTGATAAATTTCCTATGCACACCATTAACCCTCTCTGTCTGTAAAATTAGAAGCTTTCCTAACACAAATCTAGCAAAAACGTATGTAGCTATTTTACCCTCATGAGAATGGCCTTTTAAATTTCTAACAAATTCCTTACCTACTACCCTTACAGGATTATAGGAATATTTGAGGCTTATAGGAATATTTTACATCTACCTGGCTACCTAGCTTATAATAATAAACATACGTACGTAATAACACGTTTCCTACATACCACGTACCGGGTTTACAAATCACGTTCAAAATACCTATGTGTCTGTATCTGTCCGAAATCCTAATATTTACAAAGTTAAAGCCACGCTACCTAACTTCCTACAAACTATTATTATTGCTATGTATCTCATTGTCAACAGATCCATCAGTTTATATAATACACTTCCTTCAATCCTTCCTAAAAGTATTTTCACTAATTGCTAATCACATCTGTAATGGGGTAAAAAAGTCACCATGGGCCACACCTACTTCTTACATCTATCTATCTATCTATCTATCTATCTATCTATCTATCTATCTATCTATCTATCTATCTATCTATCTATCTATCTATCTATCTATCTATCTGTCTGCCTGTCTGTCTATCTATTCCTTAGTCTTGCCGACTATTGGGGTACCATGATGACCTGATAACCAGCTTTCTCCATTCCATTCTGTTTCTGCTAATCTTACTGTAGCTTCACTCCTGTCTATTCTAATATGTTATCCTCATATCATTTCCTCTGTCTTCCTCTCCTTCACCTTCCTTGCACAGTACCTTGCATGCTCGTCTTGGCAAGCTCTGTTGATTGTGTGACATGCCCGTACCATTTCAATTTGTTTTTTTCACAATGGCCAATAGCTCTTCATAGGGCCCAATGGCTTGAATAATTCCGTTTCACATTTCTTCTTTTGTGACATGATCTCCATACGAAATGTCTGGCAACTTTCGAAATCATTTCATTCCAGTTGCTTGTATCCTCCTTTTGAGATCCGCGGTGAGGTTCAATGATTCACATACATATAAGAACAGAGATACAATCCAAGGAGCACATCAGTCTGGTCTTTGAGCTGACTGAGATGTTTCTGTCTTTCCAAACTGTTATAAGCCCTGTCATTGCTGCTATTCTCAGCGCAATTATGTTTTTCATAAAATGTATGACTTTACTTACTACATAAAATGTATGACTTTACTTACTACATAACATGTATGACTTTACTTATTCCATAAAATGTATGACTTTACTTACTACATAAAATGTATGACTTTACTTACTTTATAAAATGTATGACTTTACTTACTACATAAAATGTATTACTTTACTTACTACATAAAATGTATGACTTTACTTACTACATAAAATGTATGACTTTACTTATTCCATAAAACGTATGACTTTACTTACTACATAAAATGTATGACTTTACATATTCCATACACTGTATGACTTTACTTACTACATAAAATGTATGACTTTACATATTCCATAAAATGTATGACTTTACTTACTACATAAAATGTATGACTTATTATGATTTTTTGTGTTTCAAGGGGAATCTGGTGTCATGCAGCCGGTATACGGTAACACAACAGAGGACATTCCCGCTAATCAGTCCACAAACAAAGAGGACACTTATATGACACTGCATTTATGATCGAAATGATTGACGGTATTTCGTGAAACAAGATATTGCAGAGATTATATCTCATTGCTCTGTCATAAAAGAGACACTGTAGTATGTACATCTCATTGCTCTGTCATAAATGAGACACTGCAGTATGTACATCTCATTGCTGTCATAAAAGAGGCACTGCAGGATGTATACACCATTTCTTTGTCACAAAAGATACACTGCAGGATGTATATATATATCATTGCTCTGTCGTGACATGGCAGAGTGTACATTCCTGTATCAATACCTACTACAATTAACACTTTATTTTAAACCCAATACGGAAAATGCCAATTTTTCAAAATTGAAATTACCATAAATTGTTTTAATAATTTCTAATCATATAAAGATTGTTACTTTTGTCTACAATATTATTTATATTTCTTATATATATTTACGAAATATTTCTTGACAGCCAATCACCTGCGTATACACATTTTATACATTAACAAAAACATGTCATTCACTCTGAACTGCTTTTAGTGAATTACTTTTGACTTCCTTTGCCCATGGTGTTAAATATTAACGCATTTGATATAAGTAAAATCAAGTCATTTTAATATATGTTGCAATTAAGCAATTTCAGCCATTATAACTAAACGTTTATAAGTCAAATAAAGTGTGTCACTATACTTATTCCAGCAGTTTAAATAGACTTTATCTACTATTCTTAAATAAATTCATACAGTCTATACTTGCTGCTGTAAGTGAATGATTCAATATACCTAGAAGTGTTACTGCCAAGTGAATGAGAATGATTTTATACAATACAATATATCTAGAAGTGTTACAGTTAAGTAAATATTCAATATACCTACATGTGTTACAGTCTAGAGATTTCGCTTTTCTGGAGGGCAGCTCTGAAGTTGAGAAATATTGCTTCTCCACTGTACTATGTACTCAACACATCTCACCGATCATATAAAATAATGAAGTATTTTCACTAATTGCAAATCACATCTATAGTGGGGTAGAAAATTAGGTTGACCTACACTTTTGGATATTTTTGAAGACTACAAACCATCTCCATTGTAATGGATATTTTGATTTTATAACATAACTAAGTGTTGTTTTCTTTCTCTCCAAAATAGGTTTTAATATCCGGCAGTTCAAACAGACATAACTCTCTCTCTCTCTCTCTCTCTCTCTCTGATCATTCACTCTATTATATATTTTTCTCAATTTCATTTCCCCGTGTTCACTCTAAGTAGATCCCTTTCTAAATTTCATTTCCTCATGTTCACTCTAAGTAGATCCCATTCTAAATATCATTTCCTCATGTTCACTCTAAGTAATCTCTTTCTAACTTTCATTTTCTTTTCTCTCCATGTATATCTCTTTCTAACTTTCATTTCCTATTGTTCACTCTAGTACAGGGGTGCACAAACGTTTTAGGCCAAAGGGCCAAATTTCCAATTAATAGTGCCTGGAGGGCCGCCACATGGATGGCTCAGTAGAAGATACAACACAAATAATGAAATAATGTACTTTACATTCGTAATAATGGTAACGTCCAAAGTTCCTCCGGGGGCCGCCTAGAGTCCTGTCTTGGGTCGCGGTTTGTGCATCCCTGCTCTAGTAGATCTCTTAATTTCCTCTTATCTATGAACAGGAGCTGGTTCATTCACCATTCAGCTGTTATTCACCCACCACCTCTTCTCGCCCTATCTTCATTCACACTTGACCTCTGGATTTGCATATCAATTTGCCATACCACTCACACATTTTCCTTAAACCTAGTTCATGACTATCAACCTTGCATATTTGACTTATTCACACACTTTCCTTAAAACGTAGTTCATGACCTTGCATATTTGACTTATTCAAACTAATAACAAATTGATATAATTCACCATCATGCATATATTTCTTGACTTATATATTTCTAAAACATAAATATTTTATGTTTTGTTCGTAGAATTGACGTATACTTTTGTATTATTTCATTTGTCTTAGTGGTATTTAAAGTTATCACAAACAGACATTTCAAACATGAATAAAGCACAATAAACCATCCTTATGTTATTTATTAATATTATTGTTTCCTGAAATACAATTTATTAATGTGAGCGAATATTATGTCGTTTCACTGTGTCTAAGTATGTTTGTATTTATGTTGTATATATATATTATTGTGTCGTTTCTTGTGTCTAAGTATGTTTGTATTTATGTTGTATATATATTATTGTGTCGTTTCTTGTGTCTAAGTATGTTTGTATTTATGTTGTATATATATTATTGTGTCGTTTCTTGTGTCTAAGTATGTTTGTATTTATGATGTGTATATATATTATTGTGTCGTTTGTTGTGTCTAAGTATGTTTGTATTTGTTGTATATACAATATATATTATTGTGTCGTTTCGCTGTGTAAGTGTGTTTATATTTGTTGTATATTTATATATTATGTCGTTTCGCTGTGTCTAAGTATGTTTGTATTTATGTTGTATATATATTATTGTGTCGTTTCTCTATGTCTAAGTATGTTTGTATTTGTTGTATATATCACAAGTGCAAAATAGACATATTTTGGAAATAAGTCCATGTTTTTTTATCAGACAAATTAAAAGTGAAACTTCTGAAGCAATTCCTCCCACCTAAAGTGATGTACATATACGCACTGCACTTTTCAACGCAACGTAAGCTGAGACGTCTTAATGTGATAAGCTGGAGTTAATTCCCTTTCATAGAATTGCTGGTCACGTTTCTCCGTAAAATTCACTTTGATCAAGTATGTTACATATCTCGCCTAAAATTTCTACGGATTAAAAATAGTTTTGTTGGGTTTTGTGTTTTTGATTTCCTTAAATTTATCTGTTTTTGTGGAGTAGAGGCACACGTTCTGTAAATTTCGGGATGGTAGTTGTACAGTGATTTGTATTAGCGTTGTAGTTTGTCAATGTAATTAATATCTTTTTCTCGGCATTTTGCATGAAAAATTCGGAAATGAAAATATCAGTGCCTTTCATTCGTTCACTGTAGAATTGTATTCTGTCAGTAAGTGAACAATTGCATGCTATCACTCGTTCTAATCATATTGCTTGAATTGATAGATTTCAGCTGCACCAAATGAGGATAGTTAAAACATTCTTTACCAGTATGGAAGATGTCTGATGTTTAGTAACTTATCATCGCTACCACTATTTTGATAGCGAAAACGTTCATTGCCAAATAGCACGTGAAGGATGTTTTGCAACTAATATCACCCTACCATGTTGATAGCGAAAACGTTCATTGTCAAATAGCACAAGAAGGAGTTTTGCAACTAATATCACCCTACCATGTTGATAGCGAAAACGTTCATTGTCAAATAGCACATGAAGGAGTTTTGCAACTAATATCACCCTACCATGTTGATAGCGAAAACGTTCATTGTCAAATAGCACATGAAGGAGTTTTGCAACTAATATCACCCTACTATTTTGATAGCGAAAACGTTCATTGTCAAATAGCACACGAAGGAGTTTTGCAACTAATATCACCCTACAAAAGAACGTGTCGGCACATATTTGATAATTCACTAGTAGACCGTGCACATCAGATCTATGTAGTTTGGAGATATGTGCTCCACCACAAAATACAGTTCTCAATTTACAATCTGCGTTCCCTCTGCAAATATAAGATAATTACAGTATGCGTTTCCTTGTCAAATATCAGAAAATTCAATTGGTGCCAGCTTTGGCCCAGGCAGTTCTTGTTATCCTATGGGTGTGACGTTCCTTTAGCATAGTGTTTTAGTTTGCTAATTTTGCCCTTAATAACTCTTCTCGTCTGATCCTCACTATTGATCTCTTCCGGGAAAACCATTGACAATATGTACGACTTTAGTAAACCAGTGCAGTACTTTCCACAGTTTGTCATTTTGTAAATTTTAAAAATAAAATGTTGACAGTTCTGTATTGTCATCCGAGTGAAACATTGCCGGTAGCGTTACTTGTCATTTCCACGAGAAAGTAGAGTGTGTCATTTTAGCGTTAAGAGACTACCAGTACTTGTCATTTCCACGAGAATGTAGAGTGTTTCAGTCTCTCAAACTAATCCTTTCCTAATATAGTCACCACGCCCATAAGAAAGTAAGAAGCAAACAACGTGTCCTACGTCGTTCTGGTATCCACTATTGGTCGTTTCCTCCATCTACCTCCCTTCTTGATCCTCCATCTACCTCCCTTCTTGATTCTTCTCTACCTTGCCTCACCCCTCCCAGCGTAAATTCAGTTTCGCTCGAAAGATTCTTCATAATTTCAGTCAGATTTGCCTGTGTCTCTGTGTACTATAACTATTCGTTATAAGACGACATTCTCTCCCTATCTTACATGTATTATTGAAAACGTCTAATTATTGCGAGAAGAAAAAAAGAAACATTTTATTTATATAATAAATAATCATGACGTCAACGTACAGCGATAACAGTCGCTTTCAGTATCTAACTGAAATAATCCATCATTATGTTTTTCAGTATCTAACTGAAATAATCCATCATTATGTTTTTCAGTATCTAACTGAAATAATCCATCATTATGTTTTTCAGTATCTAACTGAAATAATCCATCATTATGTTTTTCAGTATCTAACTGAAATAATCCATCATTATGTTTTCAGTATCGAACTGAAATAATCCATCATTATGTTTTTTTGAGTATCGAACTGAAATAATCCATCATTATGTTTTTCAGCATCTAACTGAAATAATCCATCATTATGTTTTTCAGCATCTAACTGAAATAATCCATCATTATGTTTTTCAGTATCTAACTGAAATAATCCATCATTATGTTTTTCAGTATCTAACTGAAATAATCCATCATTATGTTTTTCAGTATCGAACTGAAATAATCCATCATTAAGTTTTTCAGTATCGAACTGAAATAATCCATCATTATGTTTTTCAGCATCTAACTGAAATAATCCATCATTATGTTTTTCAGCATTTAACTGAAATAATCCATCATTATGTTTTTCAGTATCTAACTGAAATAATCCATCATTATGTTTTTCAGTATCGAACTGAAATAATCCATCATTATGTTTTCAGTATCGAACTGAAATAATCCATCATTATGTTTTTTGAGTATCGAACTGAAATAATCCATCATTATGTTTTTCAGCATCTAACTGAAATAATCCATCATTATGTTTTTCAGCATCTAACTGAAATAATCCATCATTATGTTTTTCAGTATCTAACTGAAATAATCCATCATTATGTTTTTCAGTATCTAACTGAAATAATCCATCATTATGTTTTTCAGTATCGGACTGAAATAATCCATCATTAAGTGTTTCAGTTTCGAACTGAAATAATCCATCATTATGTTTTTCAGCATCTAACTGAAATAATCCATCATTATGTTTTTCAGCATCTAACTGAAATAATCCATCATTATGTTTTTCAGCATTTAACTGAAATAATCCATCATTATGTTTTTCAGTATCTAACTGAAATAATCCATCATTATGTTTTTCAGTATCTAACTGAAATAATCCATCATTATGTTTTTCAGCATCATAACCAAGTATCACTCATTCGCAACGAGGCAATAAGTTATAATTATCAATATATATATATATATATGTTTAAACAAAGACTATGGTAACTTATGACTAACTTAACCGTTCGTGACTGACTGACTGAAGTGGTCTTCGTCCTCGGCCAACGTGTTGTTATTTTGCGCACATATATCGGTCAGTACTTCAACATGTTGTTATTTTCTACTTGCAAGATGAATCCTAGTGTTGCTGGCCTACTTTTGAATTAATTTGTTCTATGTATAGCTCGACTGTTCTAAAATTAGCCTGGACGGATATTCTGTCCTCAACCTAACCTTTAACAGAACACGTAGGGTTTTTTAGGGTTTATTTTGTGTGTGTGTGTGCTTTTTCTTGACAGTGTAGTAAACAAGTATGTGGGTATGAGATCGCGAATCTTACAGTGCAGTAAACAAGTATGTAAGAGTGAGGTTGTTAAACTTACAATGAAGTAGACAAGAATGTAAGAGTGAGATAGCTAATCTTACAGTATAGTAAACAAGTATGTAGGTATGAGATCGTTAATCTTACAGTACAGTAAACAAGTATATAGGTATGAGATCGCTAATCTTACAGTACAGAAAACGTGTATGTAGGTATGAGATCGCTAATCTTACAGTGCAGTAAACAAGTATGTAAAGAGTGGGATCACTAATCTTACAGTACAGTAAACATGTATGTAGGTATGAGATCACTAATCTTACAGTACAGTAAACAAATATAAAGGAGTGAAATCGCTACTGTAACGGTAGTGCGTTCTTCAAAAACAGAAAGTGTGCAATTACACACAGTGTACTACTGACAAAATAAATGCAAGTTTAACTACACGAGCATTCCAAATAAAAACAAATTCGCAAGCGATAGTAAACTTTATTGTCAAGTATCACTAAGGGGCTGCTCGCACGTAAAGATATTTTTACCTGTAGAAAACAACTCGCATCGGGAGTCGACGGCCGACTTAGCGGCACTTTAATTTATACAATACCGCTTTGCTTGAACCCGTTTGACCACAAACTACAAGCAAAGTGCTTGACGGATTGACAAAGAAAGGTTTATAAAATTAAATTGTATTTTTACTGGTAAATGTAAGGAGAACAGACAAACTTAATATTACAACGTACTCATTCATTAATTGTAAACAGTAAATAATTTTCTTTTATAAGTGTGTCCTTTCTGAATACAAATTCATTTTGACATAGAGTGAGTGTAGATGTGACATGAAAACTGTAAACAAGTGTGTCCTTACTGAATACAAATTCATTTTGACATAGAGTGAGTATAGATGTGACATGAAAACTGTAAACAAGTGTGTTCTTACTGAATACAAATTCATTTCGACATAGAGTGAGTGTAGATGTGACATGAAAACTGTAAACAAGTACCCTTACAGAATGCTAATTCATTTTGATGTAGAGAGAGTGTAGACGTTACATAATACTGTAAACGTTGTGCACTAAATCACTTCGCTTCAACTACAACTGAAGTAGAAAAATAAAGCACTAACGCATTATTTCACTTTCATCTCCTAACGCTGAGTGTAAAAGTATGGTCACGTACTAAATGTAAACTATCTCATATTCGAATGACCGTAAACAAAGTGACCAATTTCTGACTGTAAACGGTTAGTTGACCTGGTAGAATTTGTTTACAAACTCCTTTCTTCTTTTCTGAAGTCCTTGTTGGAGTTTTCTGAGAGACAGCAGAGCAATAGTTGTACATAATTATTTGCAGAATGCAATTGCTCCCGGCTTGTTGGAATTTTCTGACAGACAATAGAACAATAGATGTACATAATTATTTGCAGAATGCAATTGCTCGCGGCTTGTTGGAGTTCAAGTGAACTTGTAACTTAAGGGGAAACTCACTTTTGCATTTCTTTCCACATCTCTGTTTTATTTTTGTTTTCGGTTAGCGTGCAAACTGCAGTCACCAAGGCTTTACATTTCACAGCATTTCGACGTTGTATCCATTGGAAACCGTTTGATATTTTCAGTTACAAGCCACTAAACTTTATTAATGCATTCTATATTTTTGTAGACACCCCGAATTCTCTGCTGATTTTCCTTCAATAAATGATAAACTATAATTAAATTAACTATATAATGTTGTCACATAATAACAACATTTGTAAATTTTGTAAAGCACAGTATCTACCGTTTGCTAAAATATGTTTTATTTATCGACACTGATGACTAGTTGCTTCTGGTACTATTTTGAACATTACCTTATTTACTTATGGCTCTATGTTAAGAATTAACTTATTTACTTATGGCACTACTTTGAACATTACCTTACTTACTTCTGGCACTGCTTTGAAGAATACCTTAGTACTCTGGCACCACTGACACTGTTTGAAAAATGAAATAAACATGATGAGAGTTCATCCCCATTTCTAAGGTTATTTTATTATATCATTATTTTAATCCTTTTTATCGCTTGCAACTAATAATAAAATGTTTTAAATTAAATCGGTAAAATCAGATTTCAAACAAAACAATGCTGACCAGATGTACATTTCTACATGTACAAGTGCATGTAAATGTTCAGACTCTCTCAAGAATACACTCCATCTAAACCCACACTCTCAGTAATACACTCCCTCTACACTCACACTCTCTTCAGTAATACACTCCATCTAAACCCACACTCTCTTCAGTAATACACTCCATCTACACCCACACTCTCTTCAGTAATACACTCCATCTACACCAACACTCTCCAGTAATACACTCTATCTACAAACACACTCTCTTCCGTAATACACTCCATCTATGCACAAACACTCTCCAGTAATGTATACCATGTGTACTCCAACTACACCCACACACCCTCCAGTAAAGCACATCATATACACCCACACACTCTTAAGTAATGTACCCCATATACACCCCCACACTCTTCAGTAATGTACACCATATACACCCACACACTCTTCAGTAATGTACACCAACTACACCCATGCACTCTTCAGTAATGTACACCATGTACACCCACACACTCTTCAGTAATGTACACCATATACACCCACACAACAGAGTGAATCTAGTTTTTAAGTCCTTCTGAACACAATGCACAAATGAATATTCAGTAATGCAAGTCCAAAAAGCTTTGATTAGTTAACTTTCTTTTGAAACTTCTCTCTCATAATTAAAAAAAAAAGAAATTATGAAGAGCAATTTGGAGACTATTTAGTTTCAAAACAACAATCGCCTTAACATTCTCATTTAATTGTACTGACATACCACAGCTAGCGACGGCATGTTATGTGACGAGCTAATCAGTTGTTCACATCAAAGAGTAGGTCACGTGCAACTCTCGCTCGCTTCCGGTTCGCTCTGCTTTTTCTCGGAGTACGGAGTACGAGTGTGCAGCGCTGATTTCCGGCTGGTGAATTGAGTCAATGGACTACGAATCCGGAGTGTAATTGTGTGATGTTATCTAGATCAAAGGGCAACATTACTCAAATCTCTGCATTTGTCACAATTAACAATCGATTTTAAGAACAAAAAATACATTTAACAACGATTTTAAGAACAATAAATCTAACAACGATCTTATGAACAATAAATCTAACAACGATCTTATGAACAATAAATTATATGTTTTTCATTTAAGAACATTTTTCTTCTTTCTTTGATGTTCCCTTCTAACATTTGGGACATACGGAATATAGATCTGTGACCATCGTTAGCTTCAATGAAATCGTCATGATTTTATTCATTAACAACGCTTGTTGGCCATGAAAGCACACATTCACACGCTTATATTAAATTAAGGTATTTATTTTAAACCTGAGAAGAATAACGATACACGACTAGCTGCATACAAGTGACGTCATTATAACCCGATAGTTGCATTGCGAAATGAGAGCGTACATGTAATACGAACACTATTCAGTGAGTTATGATTTTGCAAAGCAAGACACAAATATATACTTTCTTTTAATAACTTCTGTCATTTAAATACCAAAATGAACATGTATCCACATCAAACAAATAATTATATATTCCAATTACGTGAACTTTTCCTAACGATCTGGGAAAGTTGAAGTACGAATATTAATAAATATTGTTCTTGTAGTGTTGAACGTGAAGTAATTCAACTAATATTAAAGATTTTATTGATGCGTGACATTTGACGTATGACGTTTCCCCGAGTGACTAAAACGCCATAGGTCAAAGTAATCTTTGTTTCGCATGTAGTTAAGGTATGTGACTGCATAAGTCCCAAGACTAGAGTGACTTCGTTTTGCTTTTACCAAGTGTCACATTGGTGACGGATAATATTTGCCTATCCGTATTTTAAAATTTAAATTGTCAAATCATCAGAGTAATCCGACCTTGGACACTCCTTATGATGAAAATATTTGAAAGAGTCTGAGTAGAAGTAAACGCTCAAGGCAAGAATATGCCAGTAGTTTGTTTACCCAATGGTTGTGATTTACAAGAACGAGACCAACCAATGGGCTGAGATTAACAATTTTACTTGCTGTAGAGAAATCTACAGTCTAATCACTTTGAATTTGGAGTGGCAAGAAGTCCGTGTTTGTTAGGGGGGCTGTTAGCTTGATGGTGAGTAGATGACTGGTTGAGAGAGAATGGACTTAGAAATATTTCATGTACTTTTGCTATTGATATGTTCTACTTGTGCTTTAATAAGATGTATTATGTGAGTAGATTATTATTTCTACAAATCTTTGAACTAAGCTGCTCAAATATCGTGTACTAATCACTTGACATTTTTTTATATGCTGTATTTATTATGATGAGTGTATGTATCATGCTAATAAATACTGTTGCAGCAAACTGTAAATTGAGACTGGAATGTAAGGGAGAAAGGAGTTATAACAGAGAGCTTAGTATTTGTTCTCTGATTGTATTTTGCAGAGATAAGTAGCCTTTTCTATTTTCATTTAATTTGAAGCTCCTGGTTTACTGTTTGTAAACTGCTACGACCAACCATGGTAAAAGCAGGAAGCAGCATGCAAGTGTAAAAACACACTACAATCTTCTGATATGTGGCGGCAAGATATGCTGACTACCTGAACAATTTCTGGTGTAGAGAAGTTGTTGGATATCGCTACATTTATTGCTCTTTTTTATATCGCTACGTTTATTGTTCTTTTCGATATCGCTACATTTATTGTTCTTTTCGATATCGCTACATTTATTGCTCTTTTTGATATCGCTACATTTATTGATTTTTTCGATATCGCTACATTTATTGATCTTTTTGATATCGCTACATTTATTGATCTTTTTGATATTGCTCTTTTCGAAGGAACTGACATGGTGAAAAGAAGAACCCAGTAAGTTGTGTGGTACATGGAGCTAACATATTAACTGCTTACAAGAGCTTGAGTCTTTGTTGCAAAGTGTGTGGAAAGGGCTATTGAGACTGCAGTTAAACAAGGATAAGTAAAAACTATTATCACTTATCTCTAATAACTCCATTTCTGTTCTCTGATAAGACTATCCTGTGATTTGTATTGACATATTGATGAATTGTACTTTCTAGATGAGGACTGTGTAAATATAAAATTATCCGAAATTGGATTCGTGGAAATATCAATATCAAGTAAACTATTTCATTGTATTTGTCATATGTAGATTTGATTGCAGACTTAATACATTTATTTACCTTTTTATGCATATTGATAGCCTTAAGTTTGGAGAAGAAATTAGGTGAATGGGGGCTCGCTAAATATAGATTAAAGACGAATGTACATTGATTACATCTCGCAAAAAGTTCGTTCTTTCAGTTGTTTGTATATGACTAATTTTCTGAGTGCAATAAGAGCGCCTCGCACTATTTATTGAACTTATTTGCGCGTTCAGCTTACATTCCTTTGGAGTTGGTCTTTTAAAAAATATTATATGTGTGTTACAACAGCACTGAACTCTTCAAGTTCAATGGACATGGAGTGACACTAATTTGTATTCTGTACAAAAACATAAAGAAAATAAACATGTCGGTATCATAACCGCAATAAGAAACGTAAATGACGTTTTCATACGTTTATGAGGAGATAGGGTATCCGAGGGTATCCGAAACAATGGTATTAAATTAATATAAACAATCAAAACGGATCAATCAGCCATGGTATAATTTAAAATTACATAATCAATGTGACAGACAAGAAAGATAGTCGCATTATTGCTTAATTCGACAAAAGGATTTTGTCGTTTAAGTTAATTTATCACACTAACCGCTTATTGCTGAACCTAAACCTCCGGACAAGCAAATAAAGGTAATAAAAATATTAGTTTGTATCCCGATATATGTATACAAAATATAAGCACTGTCAGCACTAACAAAGCCTGACTGAACAGTTGGACATGACATCATCAGCGCTAACAATGCCTCACTGAAGGGTTTGACATGACATCAACGGTTTGACATGACATCGTCAGCGCTAAATATGTCTGACTGAAAAGTTTGACATGACCTCGACAATATCTTTGCTAGCTAATGTATATCGAACATTATTATTGATATTTTTAAGTGCTGTGTTCAATACACGCCCTTTGGCTTTATCTACTCTGACTTTTATATATTGGGGGCGCTTCAAGAGCATGTTGTGTTCAATACACGCCCTTTGGCTTTATCTACTCTGACTTTTATATATTGGGGGCGCTTCAAGAGCATGTTGTGTTCAATACACGCCCTTTGGCTTTATCTACTCTGACTTTTATATATTGGGGGCGCTTCAAGAGCATGCCGTGTTCAATACACGCCCTTTGGCTTTATCTACTCTGACTTTTATATATTGGGGGCGCTTCAATAGCATGCTGTGTTCAATACACGCCCTTTGGCTTTATCTACTCTGACTTTTATATATTGGGGGCGCTTCAATCGCTTGCTGTGTTCAATACACGCCCTTTGGCTTTATCTATTCTGACTTTTTTTTATTGGGGGCGCTTCAATTGCTTGCTGCCCTTCAGTTACACACCTCTAACTATATAGCCTGCATTTAGCTTAGGAAATGTTCGGCCTTAGTAAGACAAAATTAAAATGATGTCATAAAACTATTTATGACCCAGGTATAAGAGAGATCTTACATGTCATAGTCACATGTCACAAAATGCAATACTCTTCTAAAATGAGTTTTAGGGTAGACAAGCATCTGTAGTATGCAAAGACATCAAAATGTGAAACTAATTAAAGTGTCAGTGGGGTAGAAAAGTATCTGTAGTATGCAAAGACATCAAAATGTGAAACTAATTAAAGTATCATAGCACCAAACTCCTTTGTCACTAGGGGGCACGGGTTTAATTCAAAGCTATATATGTATATAAGAAGAAAATATTAGTATGCCTTGTGGCTGAACTGTGAGAAGCATTCAAGTTCAAGCTACACTTCAGTAATAAGAAAAACACACATACACACACACACACACACACACACACACTCACTCACACGCACACACACACACACACACATATACACTCACACAACCACACACGTTAATATATACACACATACATACGCATACATACACATATACATATAAAAGAGGCTTTGAAAAGTGACTGAACATGAAGCAGGTGTAAGAAAAAAGAAAGTGTGACAAACTATACAGTTATAATAAATAAATCGATGAACAACATACGTCTAGCTCCAAGCAGTTCACAAGGGGATAATTTTAGAACTGAATTGCAAAGAGATTTTTAAAATGCGACACAAAAACTACTTAGAACAGTAACTGTGCGGCCATGTCAACACGTACCTCTAAATAAGTGAAGAAGTGTAAGTGAAGTGTGACACGTACCGCTAAATACTTGTAAGCGAAGTATGACAAGTACCGCTATATACCTTTGTAAGCGAAGTATGACAAGTACTGCTAAATACCTTTGTAAGCGAAGTATGACAAGTACCGCTATATACCTTTGTAAGCGAAGTATGACAAGTACCGCTAAATACCTTTGTAAGCGAAGTATGACATGTTGCCGCAGTGGGTAAACAACACACCTGCCATTAGTATGCGAACAACGTCAACACCAACAGCTAAACACCTTTGTAAACAAATCAAGACAGCGAGTATACAACACATCTGCAAGACACATTGCATTACATGCACAAATAAGGTCTTCTATGAGTAACAGTAAACTTTTTGAAATGGTCCATAGCACTGCATGAGTCACTAACTTCCCCTCCCCCGTTTCTCTAGTATTCACTCCCACACTCCCCCTTTTCTCTCTCTAATTCATTTAAATGTTCGTTCTGTCGTTGAGGAACTGTATAGTGACCTACCAATTTGAAGACCAACAGTTTTCCTCAAGCAAACATTATGCGACAGATCGTAGTGTTTATTTGATATAGATGACCTACTTTCGGGACTCGATGACATACACTAATACATTAATACATGACATGAGTCCTAGAAAGTGATCACTCTGTACACACCTGTAAACTGCACTGCAGACATAAAGCTGTCCAATACAATTTGAAATAAAATGCACACTGACGCTGATACCTGTGAGTGTGCTCGTACATGTATGCCGCGCTTCATGCGTGACAAGATAGGAAATGCCTTCGTTCGCTTTTATCAAAATATTATTGTCAGAACTACACCATCAACGGTAGGTGTTTGTTTCCCGTCAATGACAGTACGAGTGAGCTTTGACAAATATATTAATGCTAGGGCTACAGTAAGCGGTAGGTACATTTTTTTCTGTCAACAAAATTGCGATTTAAATTTAAATCGTGCTTCTCTGTCAATGGAAAACTCAAATTCGTAGCATGTTAGCATGTTCACACACTATGGACGCAAAATGCAAACTCCATATTAATGGCTTCTAGTTTACGATGTCATGGCGTGTCGCCTTCTTTTTGGACAGTTGCCAAGAGGAGGGAGAGTGAACAATTGTTACCAAGAGAGCATTTCGTAATTAATGACCAGTTTTTAAAAAAAAATATTCTTAACTTTGAAAGTGTGTTAGATGGCTAGATTGTGTCACTCATAGTTGGGCTCAGCCATTTACTGATAGGATGTTTATCATTACGGTCTGTAATTATATCCTGAAGTCTAATATTTTACTCAAATAAAACATTTGGATGTGAGTATTTGGTCGATCAATCTATATATTTCATTGCTCAGTCTCTATAATAATATTTGCCAGTAGTCTCATTTCGTGGCATGTTTACCTCTTTGTCACTGGTCCATGTCACGTGATGTCTTGCTATCTATCATTAGTCTATTGTCCTGATAGATTTATTGACGTCACTTGTATAAAGCTGTAATATCCATCTATTTGTCAATGGCCCTTGTCGGTATATTGGTGTATGGCATGGGTTCATTGTCGAGATTTTTCCAGATCTAATATTGGTCCAAAATAGTGATTTAGTTTCTCACTCTTTAACTGTTCAAAATTGAAATACATCTCTAAGTCTTTCGATGACCCAATACCAAGGTATATCTGTTAATTACTTATTTGACAAATTCGTTATTTTATTATATAACAAGCATTAATTCAAGTCGTGATATGATCATTGATTTTTTAAAAATTATATCTATTTATCTATTGATTTTTTAAATTCTATCTATCTATCTATCCACATATCACAATCCATCCATCCATCCATTTATCTGTCCACATATCAATCCATCCATCCATCCATCTATCTATTTATCTAGCTATCTAGCTATCTATATATCTATCCATCCATCCATCTATCTATCTAGCTAGCTATCTAGCTATCTATTCTGTCTTTGTGCTTTACATATCCTTGGCATATTTATGTCTATTTTGCAGTCAATAATTTGTCTATCCATCCATGCATCAGTGTATCCAACTATCCATCCATCTAGACATTTAATGATTCAGATTTTCATAAGATCCTTTCAAATAAAGTTTTATTTTACTAGATATCGACTATTAATTGTGTATCAGGGTCTTCGTCCTGCTAGCTTTTCACAAAAAACACTGCTGTACTTAAGTGCGAATACAGACTGTTGAGGTATCCGGCTTTGTTTCACGCACTTGTAAAATATCATTTTAAAAATTGCTGTCGACGACAGACGAGTGAGAAATGATGTACCTTGATTACTTGTTTCATTGTGCTGTTGTGCAGTAAAGATGGCGACTAGGATACGAACTCTTGTGCTTCTAATCCTCTGGCATTTTGGTGGCAAATCTGACGCGTTAGGTATGGATTACTGATTTGGATTGGTTTTATTCACTTAGTACTGAATATTTATTACTGAAAATTGTATTTATTGTTTGTATTCTAGGGATAGTGATTACTTAAATGAATGTAATCAAACTTTTGTGTTTATACTTGTCAGTGTTTTATCAATGTAAACAAATTCATGCAGACAGATAATTTATGGTTACACGTAAATCAGTAGAAGAATTCTATTAGAAACAAATTTGCTTCAAGGAGAAATATATTTCAACTTATTTCCAATCAAGGATTTGAGATGGTTGTAGTGAACATATATCGATTTGTGTGTGCGTCCATTGGTGTTTTGAAGTGTTTACATCTTCGATAAAAGAATATAAGAAACTTGTATTTTTTAAATTATTTATTCGTTTGAAACATCTTTGTCATTTATGTCATCTTATTTCATAAATATCTCTAACAGTTAAGACAGAAATCTATTGTTCATTCTGCAAAGATAATTTAGCAATCAGAATATGAATAATCATGCTGATTAAGTATTCCTCTCTGAAACATTAGTGCTTAATGAAATGTCACTTATGATCCTGTTTCTTTATTTACCCCTTAACGTAGCCACTATGAAAAACAAATTAATCCTGTTTCTTTATGGAAGCCTTAACGTAGCCAGTAGAAGACAAACAAATGTGGTCCTGTTTCCTTGTGAAAATCTTATCGTACACAGAAGGTTACAATATCGTCTGATCCGGTTTGTTTTTAATCATTTGAGAGTCTAAATTAAAATGTTCTGAAATATAATCCTGTTTCCTCATGGTCATCCTAGAGTTAGAGTACAAAGCTATGTATCATGCAAAAGTCTGATCTTACTGAATCAACAGTTTAACGCACATTGCATTGATTCTATATTCTATACCATCAGGTGTACGTACATTGCCAGACTTAAAGTATTGTTTCTGTACCAGACACTGTGCGTGCATTGACAGACTTAATGTAGTGTTTCTGTACCAGACACTGTGCGTACACTGACAGACTTAATGTAGTGTTTCTGTACCAGACATTGTGCGTACATTGACAGACTTAATGTAGTGTTTCTGTACCAGACACTGTGCGTACATTGACAGACTTAATGTAGTGTTTCTGTACCAGACACTGTGCGTACATTGACAGACTTAATGTAGTGTTTCTGTACCAGACATTGTACGTACATTGACAGACTTAATGTAGTGTTTCTGTACCAGACACTGTGCGTACATTGCAGGCATACAGTACTGTTTCTCTCCTGACAGTTTAACGTAGATAGCAGGATATTGTGTGTTGTTTGTTTAGTTTAACGCAGATAGCAGGATATTGTGTGTTGTTTGTTTAGTTTAACGTAGATAGCAGGATATTTTATGTTGTTTCACTAATGACAGTTTAACGTATATAACAGGATATTTAGTGTTGTTTCTCTACTGACAGTTTAACGTGATAGCAGGATATTTTGTTTTGTTTCTCCACAGACATTAACGTAGATAGCAGGACCTATTGTGTGTTTCCTTAATGACAATGACACGTAGATATCATGGTATACTGATCTGTTTCTGTACCGAAAGCTTTACGCACATAGCGGGCCATACGGTGTTTTTCTTTTCTGTAGGAATAGTTTAATGTACAAAGCATGTCACAGTGCATTTTTTTCCATGCTAAAGATCCATTTTTACATTTATTTATTTGCTTATTTATTTACAATTTCCTTCCTTTCATGCTGAAGGGATTGTATACCTTTATTTATTCGCTTACTCATATACATTTTCCTTTCTTCCGTGCTAAAAAGCATGTCTGTATTTATTTATTAGCTTATTTATTTTATTTGGTTATTTTTATTTATGCATGATTTTTATGCACTTCTTTATTCAATTATTTATTGTATAATTTACTTACTAATTCGTTTTAGTGATTGTAATTGTATATATGCAGAGTGTGGATATAACATTACAAGCTCTCAAGGATGGATAGAGTCCCCTGGATATCCTAATGTCTATCCTAATGACATTGACTGTTTCTACGTCATTAGCCAGCCTGTTGGTCTTCGTATTTTCTTGAATTTTACCGACTTCCGACTTCAAGGAGGACTGGATTGTGAGCATGATTATATAGAGGTACATGTTTCATGGACTATGGGCATGATTATATAAAGGTACATGTTTCAAGATATGGACTATGGGCATGATTATAAAGGTAAATTATCAAGATATGGACTGTGATCATACGGACAGTAGGCATGATTATATAGAGATTCAGTCTCCAACATGTGGACTGTGAGCATGATTATACAAGGTACATTTATCAAAATATGGACTGTGAACATGGTTATATAAAAATACATTTATCAAGATATGGACTGTGAGTATGATTATATAGAGGTACATTTATCAAGATATGGACTGTGAGTATGAGTATATAGAGGTACATTTATCAAGATATGGACTGTGAGTATGATTACATAGAGCTACATTTATCAAGATAATTATGGTCTGTGAACATGATAGTATAGAGATATACAACGTTGTATAATTTCCATTTCTAAATCTTTTTACGTGCTTTTGGCTTTGCTTGTCTTAGCACAATACGTTTTGTTTGTTATGGATGTCCAGCATCTCAGAACGCTTAGCTTTGCTTGTCTTAGCACAATACGTTTTGTTTGTTATGGATGTCCAGCATCTCAGAATGCTTGCAAAAGAGAGGGAGAAGTAATCATGTGTATTATATAAACACGCCCTCATATGAAAAGAGAATAAGGACATGTACTATAGTTTTTATTCTTCGGAGTAGAAGCTAATTGCAATGCTAGGAACATAAATGACATCTCTTTCTGTCTCTTGATACACACACACACACACACACACACACACACACACACACACACACACACACACACACACACACACACACACACACAAAAACATACATGTTTAGTATCTATAAGATGTCTCTAAGTTTAATGAGTTTAAATGATCTATTTATCTGTGTTTACTAAAGTGCCTATTTACTCCGAGTAGAATGTTTAGTATATTTTTACTTCTTAATGATATTGCATATTGTAGGTATTAGATAATATTTTGCGGTAGTAGCTTTTGTAGTGAAGAGTCAAACATTTATGATCAGAAATAGAATTGATTTAAGGCAATGCAACATAACACCGTGGCAGTGGATAAAGTATTGATCGATTCAAACTCTAAACTTTCAATATTATTTATAAATTCGTGATTAATGAACGATTTTACTTAACAAAATATATTTGAAAGAAATAAAATGCTAACAAATGCTAACAGGACACATCTGATGATCTATTTCCAAATTACAGTTTAGGTAATGTCAATGTTATATTTCATTATTATTATTATTATTGAAACAAGATAATTTCACTTATTTCTGCAGGTATTATATTCTGGGGACAGCGTCGCTTAAGAACCGCTTCTTTTGTGTATGGTCTGTGATAGAAACGGTGTTACTTGTTTAAGTGTAATCTGTATTAGCAACATCATTACTTATTTATGTGTGTTAGTAACATCATCACTTGTTTATGTGTAGTCTATACTAGAGACAGAGTTATGTATTTAAGTTTAGTCTCTATTAGTAACATCATCACTTGCGTATGTGTAATTTACTTCATTTAATCAATTAAATATGTATAGTTATACACTACTTATTACTTGTATATGTGTGCTTATTTGTACTGTGTAGAAACATATTACTTGTGTAACATCTCTTCATAGATAATACGCGATTAAGCATAGTTTCTTTGAATACAGTAGTTGTTATTTCACGATTGTAGTTCATGCATTTGTTTATATGTATTATATATGATTAGTACTAGCTAACTGATTTATGTGTATTCCTAGATTCGAGATGGTGGATCGGAGGATTCCCCTATCCTTAACACTCAAGTCTGTGGCAGTGTAACTCCTTCCCCGTACAAAACAACCCAGCACATAATGCGGATTCGCTTCAAAACAGACAGCTCTGTAAATTATAAAGGCTTCCGTGCATTTTACAAAAGTGGTAAGCACCTTTTAATAGTCTCTCTCTCCCCACCACACACACTTCTCTCTCTCTCTCTCTCTCTCTCTCTCTCTCTCTCTCTCTCTCTCTCTCTCTCACAAACATACATATCCCAAGCACATACACAAAGGCACACACGCGCGTACACATACATATGCACAGAATTTGATCGTCACCTGGAGATAAGAGAAGACTAGCGACGCGAGCAGTGTGTAGGCAGGCACACAGCTAAATAGTTGTGCAATCTGACTATTATAATTTCACCTGGAGACTACTATGCCATTTTTTTTCTAAGTACTTTTACACTAATCTCTTATGTGTAGAACTGTTTATTTTTTTTTATTGTTTTGTCTCATATTGTAAGTTTTGTTATTAATGCATTAAACGTCATAATATAACTCAAGTTAGAATGCTTGTACAATGTTGTAAATTCGTCCTATTTGAGAGTCTATCCCAGCCTACGTCTTAAATGGATCTTATTCTTGTCACTAAAATAGATCCTATTCTTGTCACTGTCTTAGAAATAGATACTATTCTTGTCACTGTCTTAGAAATAGATCATATTCTTGCCACTGTCTTAGAAATAGATCATATTCTTGTCACTGTCTTAGAATTAATTTTCATTCTTGTCACAGTCAAATTTTATTTTTGTCACTGCAATAGCAGAATATTCTTTTCTTATTGAAATAGGAGCATAACTTATTTTCGCCACAAATGTTCTAAAATCGTTCATTCTCACTTAGTTCTTGCGCTGCTGTAGCCTTTTACATTTTTCCCTCGAGATTTCTTGAACTCAAACATTTCTTAAACTGTTCTGTAGCCTTTACTTTTACATTTTTCCCTCGAGATTTCTTGAACTCAAACATTTCTTAAACTGTTCTATACCTTTGCAAGTGTTTGCTTTTTGCGAATTTTATTGAACATTCTCTCCCAACTCCTATCACGTATTGCAGTGTTCCTGTACCTCTGAATATAATTTAATATATTCATTTCCTTGTAGATTTTTGTGAATTTTTATTATGCTGCGTCTGAATCTATTATTTCATAGATGCAGATTTTGTGAACAGTTATTATGTAGCGTTTGAATGCATTATTTGTTGCTGATTAAGTAAACAAATATTTTGTTGCCTGTTTAAATGCATTATTTGTTGCTGAATAAGTAAACACTTATTTTGGTGCATATTTGTTTTGTTTGAAACGTCAGGAGCCTTTCCCAACGAGTTTGTTTTAGTCACTCGGGAAACTGATATCCTTCGTGTTGATATGGAAACTCTTAGCTTCAGAACAATTCCTATTAGTGCTCAACGATTAATGGCCATAGACTACGACCCTGTGACTGACCGCATGTACTGGACCGACGCGGACAGTAAAGAAATACGCAGCGCATTCCTCAATGGCACTAACGACACACTTGTACATCGTCTTGATTCGGGTAAGTGACACATGGCTCTGAGATGTTCGGGTAAAGGTGCAAGCAGTGTACAATCTACGTAAGTTTTACAAGCAATGGGTGGTCAGTTAAGTGGTCCAAGCACTGGGCGGTCTACAAACACCGGTATGCTGACTAAAGTCAGTCTAGATATTCCATAATATGATGATTAAATCATCATAATGTCTCATTGCCGTGTCCACCAGTTACAAAATCACCAACCTAAAACAATAACATTTATAATAAATTACACTTTTAGAATGTATGGTGATGGATTATGATAACAAATACAAGATATAATTCTGAAAACTTGAAAGGATATGTGTATGATCAAATAATTAATGAAGGTGTTTTCATACAAGTCTGTTCACAATAATAATTAGTTTCATAATTTTAAATTCGACAATAATATTACGCAGTTTCTGTTTTCTATTACAAAGAACTGATAATTATCCCTCCTGATTTGGCCATAATGTCACATAATTAATTATCTTCCAGGCATTTATTTCCTTAAGCGGAGTTATCACACATTTTAAATTACTTGGGCTATCTTCACATTTCTATTCTTCTGATGTCGAAAAATCAGCTGAACTGAAGCAATGACTAGAATGATAACTCGAGGATTAGTTGAACTATATCAAGAGTTAGTCCCCTTGTCTTGGATGCCTGCTCTTAATAGAAGAACGTCTGTCTACTTGAAATCAGTATGCGGACTTCTCATAGTTCAACATCATTTATCTCCAGAATTACTGAAGCTGTCTCTTGTTGGAAGTTTTCCAATGGCATCTAGGAATACTGTTTCTCACATGAAACTCGGGATACTTCCAACTTTGTACATTGGGACCTTTCCAACTTTGTACACTGGGACCTTTCCAACTTTGTACACTGGGACCTTTCCAACTTTGTACACTGGGACCTTTCCAACTCAGAACTCGGGAACCCCTATAATATGCATTACTGCTTCAAAGCATCATTTTCGACTAACAGTTTTAAGTTTATATGCAGGGCTACATTCTTTGAATCATACATTACACAAGTTGAAATACGTTATTATAAGTATTTTTTTTAAAAATAACCTTTAGATAATAATCTTTTTTTTCTTCTATGGTTAATCTTGCTCTGACAATTTTATTGTTATCTCTCTTTACTTTTCTCTTTATTATTTATTTAAATTTTTGTCTCTTTACTTTTCTCTTTATTATTTATTTAAATTTTTGTCTCTTTATTACTTATTTTAAGTTTATGTCTATTTTTCCTCTTTATTTTTATATCTCTATAATTTTCTTTTATCCCTCTCTCTTTGAATGTGTTTCGAATTCACATACCCTAGTCGACGAACAGAGTTTCATTGTCTTTCAATGCATTTTTTTCTTTTGATTCATTTAGGATTGTTGTCTCCCATTTCAATGCATTATTTCCTTTTGATTCATTAGAATTGTTGTCTCCCTTTTCAATGCATTATTTCCTTTTGATTCATTAGAATTGTTGTCTACCTTTTCAATGCATTATTTCCTTTTGATTCATTTAGGATTGTTGTCTCCCCTTTCAATGCATTTTTTTTTCCTTTTGATTCATTTAGAATTGTTGTCTCCCATTTCAATGCATTATTTCCTTTTGATTCATTAGAATTGTTGTCTCCCTTTTCAATGCATTATTTCCTTTTGATTCATTAGAATTGGTGTCTCCCATTTCTACAGATTCAAGGCCTACTGGTCTGGCTCTGGATGACATCTCAAGACTAATATTTTACTCCGATGCCGGCTCTAGTTTTATCGCTCTAATGACAATGGCCGACTTCAAGCATAAGAACCTGATTGATACTAATCTCGACCAACCAATGGCTATCGTATTAGATAAAGTTCATGGGTAGAATACCATTTGATTATGAGCACATTTTAGTGTGCGTGCACTTATGCATGTTTATATTGTTTGTATAAGATTTTATTAATTATTAATTAATTATGCAATAGATATTTTGATATGTGTACATTTACTATCTTTCAAACTTTCTACTCTTACCATTTCCCATGGATGGATGCCTTAGTTTACCAGTCAGTTTTCCCTTCACTAGCATGCTACGTTAGTCTGTCGCATCTTCCAGTAGCTACGAAATAAATTATTAGTCATATTATCAATCTAGTACTGAAATATGTTACATTCACATCTTTCTGTAACTACTGAAACAAATTAATTATTAACCACAGTATCAATCTATTGCCTAAACAGATTACAATCACATTCTTTTGTATGTTGTGAAAATCGTTATAAATGGTATCCTCCATTAACTAAAGGTATTTGATATCTGTCAAATACTCCAATAAGAACTCAATTTACTTACGAGTTATATTTTAAATTTATTAATGATATACCTTATCACATTTATGACTTAATTAGTGAAATATATTCTCAATCAAAACTTTCAATTTCTGTGAAAATAAGTTCTCTTTCTGTCTCCCTCACACATACACACAGACACAAACACACATAGACACACACAACTAATCACTATCAAACGAAGGTCCCATTTAAAGCGTACATATTCACTCATGTCTTAGATAGTGTATAAAAATAATACAGCTTGCTTCTCAGTTAACTCACCAATTCCATGTGTAGAATTTATGTTCATTTTGTCGTTTAAACTGAAACTATTTATATGTTGCCCCTTATTACATTAAAACAAAATGAATTGGCGTTCTTTCTCTCAGGTTCTTGTTTTGGACTGACTTGGGGTCACAGCCCAAAATTGAACGCGCCTTGTACGATGGGAGCAAGCGGAAAATTTTGATCAATACTTTACTCATATTTCCTACTGCGCTAGCCCTCGATACAGAAGGTATGTGTCTGGAAAATGTACCTGTCTGGAAAATGTACCTGTCTAGGCAATATACATGTCTAGGCAATGAACTTGTCTGGCTAATATACGTGTCTGGGCAATATACGTGTTTGGGTAAAACACGTGTCTAGGTAATATACGTGTCTGGCAATATACCTGTCTGGGCAATATATGTGCTTTTGGAAAAAAAATAATGTCATTCTGCAATAGAGTTAATTTTGTGCCGTTATTTATTAACAAAAACCTGAATCATACGTAAGAGGTTAGATTACGTTACAGAAACTTTAATTATTGGGTATATTAATTTACGTGTAATATGATTTATTATTTTCTTCATTATAGATAGATAGATAGATAGATAGATAGATAGATAGAGGGAGGGAGGGAGGAGAGGGATATATATAGTAATCCATCCATCTATCCATACTTTCTGTCACATGTTTTCACTATTAAATTTTGTTATCTTATCTCATCTCTTAATTAATTCTGTGGAATGACCGTTAATTGGAATCGGATGGGTAAACGATAGGGTTCAATATAGTGGCTGTAAGAGTAAATTAGGCCATGGAGCTGTTTCATATTCATATTCAATAATTCAGTTAGTTAATGCTGTGAAAGGGTCGTTTAACTAACCCCACAAAAGAATTATTTAGAGATTCAGTAACTGTCACTGAGAGAGTTCCCTATCCTGCAATGATTCGTTAGTAAAAGTGTTTATGAGAAACATATTATCTATGGTGCTTAATCTTGACGATAAACACTTAACTTGTTCTTCAGCTTACGATACTCCTATAAGCAGAATTTTAGAAAATGGAAACTTTGGTCACATTAGAAGATGGAGACAGAAAGATTTCCAGTTCTGGCAGAGAAGCCACAGAACGGTAGCAGGTGAGAGACATATACAGGTTGGGGAGGGGGGGTCAAGAGCAGTTTTACGTCATTAGTGGAAATTGCGTTGATCCTTACGTCATCAGACGTTATCTGATCTGGAGTGCTCCAGTGAGACCCCACAGCCTCACATTTGTATTCGAGGTGAAGGGCGGGAGGGCTGGCGGAAGAACAGTCTGACTTATGCTTTTTGAATCTGCATTCACAGTCTCTTTTCAATGACGGACTGGATTCTGGATCAAGTTGAGTTCAGCACAATCCACAATAGGAGAAATTGAACCAAAGAAGACGACAGCAGGCGAAACCTCACTTACAGTAGACTACTTAATCAAACAAGAACATTAGCATACATGCTAACTTACAAATTCAAAGAAATTTCTATTATAGATCCTTACAATGCTTGATAATTTCAGGAATTTACACATTTACAGTTTGTGATCATAGATTTCTCTAATTAGTGTCCCATAACCAATCAAATACATTTAACAAATAGCTGACTTTGTAATTTAGATCAATGCAATCCAAATATCTTTACAATGAGCAAAAAACAAGGTGCATCACGACACGTGTGATCACAATTTCACGATCCTATGTGTACAAATAAACCGCCGCTATTGCCACGCAGTACCTTACTGAAACGAAATACACATTAGTTTCATACACATTAAGGAAAAAGTAAGAAATCTTCAACATTCTAATTAATAAACATTTTAATTGTTATTGTGAAGTCAACATAAATATACTGACTGATCCTGGTATCTTTCTAAACGCTTATACTTGCAAATTCACTCACCATCCCATGGCGCAGTGTGAAACAATGGCTTGGCGCAGTGTGAAACAATGGTTTGGCGCAGTGTGAAACAATGGCTTGGCGCAGTGTAAAACAATGGCATGGCGCAATGTGAAACAGTGGCATGGCGCAATGTGAAACAGTGGTATGGTGCTGTGTGAAACAGTGGCTTTTTTTTTATATGGCGGGTACCTATCTTGGTTTGACCGCAGTTTCGGGTACCTATCTTGGTTTGACCACAGTTTCGTGTACGTCATGAACGGAACTCAATTGCCCATCTATGGTAATGGTGCATGTCGTTAACTTCACCCATCTCTACAAATCACTCCCCCTATCCTCTATGCTCTAACAGTCCCCTTTACGCTGCTTAACCTGCTTTCCTCTGACCATTCAAGTGGTGTAAAAGATTCATTTTGGTTGACTGGACAATAGACAACTCTGACGGTCAACAAGAAATGACATTTTATACAATAAGATTTATGGTAAAATAGAAACTTACAAACTAGAGGGTAAAATTAAAAAGGCAAGGATCATAATTTGGTGTAACCTGTCAGACACACACACACACACACACACACACACACACACACACACACACACACACACATATATTATACAAATACATGTATGTGGTGCGTGGGAGAGAGAGGGAGGATACTTCACGCATCTATATGTACATATAGAACGACATATTAACATGAAAGAATGAAATTGTATGCGACACAGGACATATGTAGTTAGCCCTAATATTTTATAAATATGGAGTACTCAGTGAATGAGGGAATACTTAAGAGCACTCGGTGACAAAGAAAGGCATGTTGGGTTTGTTTGCCTAAACATGATATGCAACTTTTACATAATGCCACAGTGGAAATTAGATAGATAGAAATACCGGCAGATAAGATAAGATAAGATCCGACCGGACCGGGCAGGAAAGAAAAGGAAAGGAAGGGAAGGAAGGAATTTGGAAGGAAGGAATTTTGGAAAGAAGGAAGTTTGGAAGGAAGGAATATTGGAAAGAAAGAAGTTTGGAAAAAAGGAAGGAAGTTTGGAAGGAAGGAAGGAAGTTTGGAAGGAAGGAAAGAAGTTTGGAAAGAAGAAAGTTTGGAAGAAAGGAAGTTAGGAAAAAAGGAAGTTTGGAAGAAAGGAAATTTTTAAAAAAGCCTTTCCAGTTTCATATTTTCACATGTTTATTGAATCTACTGGTTCACTGATTATAAACATGAATGACCGGGAAGACATAGGAAACGTCTGTTGGGGTGTGTGTGTGTGTGTGTGTGTGTGTGTGTGTGTGTGTGTGTGTGTGTGTGTGTGTCTGTCTGTTTGTGTGTGTGCGTGTGTGTGTATGTATGTGTGTGTGTGTGTGTGTGTGTGTGTGTGTGTGTGTGTGTGTGTGTGTGTGTGTGTGTGTGTGTGTGTGTGTGTGTGTGTGTGTGTGTGTGTAAGCTGTAATGAATGCGCTACACACTTTTGGTGTATCATGGCAAAGTATGTTGAGTACATCAGGAAAATTCTAGCACAGTGAAGTTACCTGAGCTACTGTGACCATGTTCTTGAAGGATCTGACACGGCAAAAAGGACCCTTAGTTTGATTTTGAGAGTATAATATTTCGTCAGTGTTTTCCACGTGTGTAGGAAAACACGTATTAACATGGACATCGTGGCATTTTGACATTGTTTCAAAAGCAAGTGAAAGACAGTTGAAGCAGTACATAATCCATGTTATGTAAAAAGACTATAATCACATATCTCTAATAACTCAATTTCTTTTCTCTGATAGAACTAGCGTGTGATTTGTAATGACATGTTGATGAATTGTATTTATGATAGACTGTGTAATTATAAAATTATCTGAACGTGGGTTAGTAAAAATATTGTTGTCAATTAATTTATTTCATTGTATTTGTCATATATATATTTGATTGTTGATTTAATAAATTTGTTAAATTTATTGATCTTCTTACATATATTGATAACCTTATGTTGGAGAAGATAGTGGATTGATGGATCGCTAAATATAAAGACGGATTGGTCTTCTCCTATGATAGGTAGATATATTATATGACTGTGCATATTTATCTATTATGTTGTTAAAGAGAGAACACATTTGCAGCGCAAGTATATCCGCCAAGTGAGAGAGACGAGTAGTGTCTGCTGGAGGATCATTAATAAAATAAATTCAGATTCTCATCACTTGTAATTAGTTATGAAATATTAATTTAAAGATTTATAATAAGATTAATCATAACGATGTATAATAATTATCATTTTCTTTAACTAAGTGACGTTGTCGTCTCAGAAAGAAATGTCATTTACAGGTCAACGCCTGTTTTGGATGGATGCCAAGATGAGCAAAATAGAAAGTTCGGATGTCAATGGAGGTGACCGAAGACGGATATCACAATCATTCTCCCCTCACTTCATTGGCTTGGTATTCTACCAGTCCTACCTGTACATAACGGATCGTGGACAAGGGTAAGGACACTGATATTGTCTGTAAGAGTAAGGATACTGATATTGTAAGAGTAAGGATATTGATATTGTCTGTAAGAGTAAGGATACTGATATTGTCTGTAAGAGTAAGGATACTGATATTGTCTGTAAGAGTAAGGATACTGATATTGTCTGTACAGTATTTTGGTCAATATTTGGTGAAAGGTACAAGCTAATAATCTAATTCAGAAAATTTGAAGACCTGAATTTCCTGTGTGTAAACTATTCAGAAATAAATTTAGATTTTTTTCTTAATAATTTTCACTCTGAGGTACTGGAGATCCTCAGAAAAATTCGGCAATAGCGATTTTCACAATGGAAACCGGTCTGCATCAGTTTGCATTGATCTGAGGTGTTGCAACTTCGTTTTACAATTAAATTTAATTAAATGCCTGCAAAATATTTAGTATACTGAAATAAATATAATACAGTACTAAGGGAGATTACTATATAATAGAGACTGGATAGTTAACACTTTCTAGTTTAATATAACACATCTCTTCTATTATATCAATTTTAATCACCACTGCACTTTAAATACTATGCATGACATTTTCTTCCTAAGAGTAATAGTTTATCATAATTAAAATAATAGGTATAGTCCATTCAGTAATGATCTTACTGTGAACACTTTTAATGCCCATATCGAGAGCAAACTTCAAGCACTTTGTGTGAATCATACTTGACAGACATTCTGACTCTGGGAGCTTTATACATCGACTTCATGTCAACAACAGCACGCCCGAAATGCTTCTAAATACTGACGGTCGTCTGATGGACATCCACATCTACTCCCGAAATGCGTTAAGCAAAGGTGAATTCCGTAATTTCCAATTTTGTGAGCTCTGTGTGCATGTTGATTAGTGTTGACTTTTAAACTTAACAACTTTGAAAACCTAACAGAGAGTTGAACTAATATGTATTGAGATTATACAAATGTTTAAACAGTTGGTATCAATCACTTTCTTTATCCGGTGAAATTTTTCATTTTTTTGTCTTTGTTCACCAGGAACGACAGGGCTGGTCAAATAATGCTAATAACGGCAATATAGCAAATTATGCATATTGGATCATTAATGAATATACGAATAGTTTCAAAACAATTCATCTAGTTTTAACATGCCAAATAATTATCAACAAGTTTGCTTTGTTTCACAAATAAGTTCTTAAGCCCAGCATGAAGCTGAATGAACTGCTTAGAAGCTAAAATAGTAATCATATGGTGGGCTACTGTTCACATAACTTAAGTATTAATATAAACACAATATGTTTGTTTAGCAGACTATTGCCACGACAACAACTCACACTCGTATTACTTTTCTGTGTTAATTTCTTTCACTTTAAACTATGGGTATGTGATATGAAAATTTACAGAAGGAGGTTTAGCGTCTCGAATGTCTGTCATTTACGTCTGTATTATATTGAAGTCCTTTGTTTCCAATCTATGTCATTATCTGTCTTATAATGAAGTTCACTGTTTATAACGTCTGTCTTATAATGTAGCTCAATATCTCTAACGTCTATTATTTGTGTCTGTATTATAATGATGTGTCTATAATCCCTTACCCATAGGTCTGTATTGCAGTGAAATCCAGTGTTTCTAAATTTTATTATTTGTGTCTGTATTATAATGATGTTCAGTGTCTATAATCCCTTACCCATGGGTCTGTATTGCAGTGAAATCCAGTGTTTGTATAAGTTATATTATTTGTGTCTGTATTATTGAAACAAGCTCATTTCTGGTAACGAAGTTGTGGAGCAAATTATTTTGTCTGGACGTCAACATGACAATGCCTTTGAAACATGACACTCTTGAAAGTAACTGTATAATTCAATGCGAACGCTCTATAACAGTCAAATTGCCAATTTTACAATAAACATCTTCGTCTATTCAACCGAAATGAGACATTTTCCTCCGCTGAAAATTAAAAAGCAGGTATTCTGATGATTAAATTAGTATCTATTTCAATGAGATTATTGTAAATTATTATTACGATCATTTTATGAAGAAATATTATACCGTTAACTACCACTACTTACCTTTATGGGGGATTGTTATAGTTAAAAACTGCCACTAATTTACTTCTTGAGATATTATTAAGGTTAAACTGCCACTAATTTACTTCTTGAGAGATTGTTATAGTTAAAAACTGCCACTAATTTACTTCTTGAGAGATTGTTAAGGTTAAACAGCCACTAATTTACTTCTCGAGAGATTGTTAAGATTAAACTGCCACTAATTTACTTTTTTTCTCGAGAGATTGTAAAAGTTAAACAGTCACTATTTCACTTTATGAAGGATTGTTTTAGTTTAAACTCCCACTATTTCACATCTTGAGAGATTGTTATAATTTAAACTTCCATTTACTTAACATCACGAGGAATTGTTTATGACTTAAAAGGCCACCATTTTACTTTAGGAAGGATAGTTTATCTTGTTATATTTGTGTCAGATATAAGAATTGTTTATGACTTAAAAGGCCACCATTTTACTTTAGGAAGGATAGTTTATCTTGTTATATTTGTGTCAGATATAACAATTATGGATGTACTGTACCTAACATTTAAGTACCGGAATTTGACATGACATGAAATAATTCAACCGAATAAATAGTTGCTCAGCAGTTTATAATTTACTCACAATAATTTTACTCTTAATGGTTCATATTAATTTCTTTATATTTTATATCGACACGTCATAATTTAAAGTTGGTTTTGTCATTTAGAAGAAAATATTGTATTTGTGTATGCATATGTGAGCATGTGTGTATGTTCAAGCGTGAGTGCGCGTTCGTCCATTTGTATATATGTGTGTGTATTAATTGACTAGATATTTCGTTATGTATTACTTGGATGATTTTATTTGTTTGACTAAAGTTTGGTCTTCTTGATCGTTGGAATGTATATGTAATTCGTTTGTCTGTAAATAACGAAGTGTTATTCAGGAGATCTGAGTACATGCCCATTATTTTTTCATACTGAAGTTTATTACTATGGTTACTTGAAAGACAAAGCCAGTCTTGCGTTTGTGTGCAAATATGTGTGTGTACTCGTGTGCGTTTGAATGTGTGCATATACATGAATGTGTAATTACCTTTGATATATCATTAATATTTAAGCATTCATGTACATGCACACATTCCACCATTAATATTCTACTATTTTATTCCCATTTATTTGTACTATTGATTGTAAGGTTCCAGAAGCTGTGGGCTAAGCAATGGTGGATGCAGTGTTATCTGTATCCCATTACCAGATAACGGGACAAGATGTCTATGTCCAGATGGGTACATTTTGGATGACTTACAAAAACATTGCCGCCAAGGTACTTAAATCTGAATGATTAAGCTTTTTGGTGTTGTTATGGTGCTAGTTACAAGAGATAGCATTCCGATATTTAGTAAAAAGAGAACACAAATATGACTTTTAGATATTTTAGCTAAATGGAACAATATAACCCCAGACTTTTAAAACCATTCACGGTCCGATTGCATTCTGAAATTGCTGTCATGAAATTTGCAGCTTCCAGAAAAACATATTTTCAATTATTTATATAGTTATTATCTTCTAACAGTTCAATCTCTAAGAAACCAGAGGACTGATTTTCCTGTTTATCCTGAGTTTCCTACTTATCCTGAGTTTCCTATTTATCATCATTACCACTACTAATCCTATCACTACTACTACAACTACTACTACTACTACTATCACTACTATAACTACTGTCATTACTAGTACTCCTATCACTACTTAATCATATCACTACTACTACCCCTATCACTACTACTACTACTACTACTACTACTACTACTGCAACAGAGTCATTAAGCAAACCCTGTACGTGACAGCGATACATGTATATGTATACTGTTTGCAGATTACGATGCCTGCCAAGAAAACAACGGTGGGTGTAGCCATTTTTGCATACAGCTGGCAAATAAGAGACATAAATGCTGGTGTCCTGAAGGATTGTTTTTAAGCGTCGATGACAAAATATGTTCTAAAGGTACAGTAGTTCACCGGACTTTTTTACACGCAAGCACAGTTACAGACAAGCACAGAATTGAATAAAATGTAAAAACATAATTATACTCTTTTGTTAGTGTGACGTGTACATATGAAATGAACAAACATAATTGTACTGTTCTGTTAGTGTGACGTGTACATATGAAATGTACAAACATAATTGTACTGTTTTGTTAATGTGACTTGTACAAATGAAATGTACACGCGTAATTGTTTTGTTTTGTTAGTGTGACGTGTACATATGAAATGTACCAACATAATTGTACTGTTATGTTAAACAAAGAGCAGTGCCCATCACAAAGATCATCAGACAAGCATCGTGCTCAGTAATACATGAACAAACATACACAAATATATTGTTTTATCAAAGGGCACTGTTCATTAAAAATATCTAAATTTCAACAAACAATGCCCAGTGCTTATTAAACAATTATAAAATTCGTCAAATTAGGTTTGTTATTCACAGAGTAGGGCACCTTATGGTGGAAAAATAACACATCAGGCAGGAGGTGTAATAAGATTTAGATTGTTGGAGGTTGGGTTATTATATCTATCTCTTTGTCTACTTTAGATTGTGTAGAGGCCGGGTAATTATACTTATCTCTTTGTCTACTTTAGATTGATGTTGGGTAATTATACACATCTCTTGGTCTACTTTTGACTGTGTAGAGACCAGGTAATTATACTATCTCTTTGTCTAGTTTAGATTGTGTAGAGGCCGGGTAATTATACTTATCTCTTTGTCTACTTTAGATTGTGTATAGGCCGGGTAATTATACCCATCTCTTTGTGCAATTCAAATTGCGGATAGCTGATTATATCTACTTCTTTGTCTGTTGCAGACTGTGTGAGAAATTACACCCAACTCGAAGGCACGCTTACCTCGCCAGGGTTCCCAGGCAATTATCCGAGTGACGCGATGTGTATTTACACCATCGAAGTGCCGATTTCATATCGAATTACCTTAATTTTCCTGGACTTCTGGCTGGAAGAAGATAATTTTTGTATTTATGACAAGGTCGAGGTTCGTCAACAGCATTCGCTTTACATTTCATTCTGTCTACTTCTTCTACTCTTTTGTCTGGACTGTTCTCTTGTAGCTAGAAATAAATCCAATATTACGAAACATTTTTCTACCATTAAAACCTTTCCGTTGCCGTGTCTTCAAGAAAAAAATAATTTTATTTAGCATACATTTTCTTTCAGAGCACATAGATTTGTGGACATGTAAGAATTTCCAATGTGTTTTGTTAATATCTAAACCAACTTTTACTATTAACATTAATTTCTTTGGGCGTGTACGTGCCCGCAAGTGTATATATATGAATGTATGTGTGTTATTGTTTCGCCTTCTCATCGATATCAGTTTTATATAAATAAAGTGTGTTTCCTTACCTTCTTGCAGGTACATGATGGGGCCTCTCTTACATCCCCTTTGCTGACTCGTCTGTTCTGTGGGAACTCAATTCCAGACACTCAGAGGTCAACGAAGAATGTCATGACCATCGTCTTTAAAACGGACAGAACCAATTCCTTTCAGGGCTTTCGTGCTACCTACACAGCATGTTCGTGTTTCATTTACCAATTCCTTTTGATACACGACCCCAGCCACACGTTATAAAGATACACTCTCTAACACTGGCACACCTTATAAAGATACACTCTCTAACACTGGCACACTTATAAAGATACACTCTCTAACACTGGCACACGTTATAAAGATACACTCTCTAACACTATATTTCCTCTAGGTTTCATTCCACTGATAGATTTTTTTAAATACGTCATTCCTAAAATTGCATTGTTTACTTTCTTGGTTTGATTATTCCACATATGCGCACACAACCTTATTATAGGATATTATTTAAGATTATGGATACATTGAATAGAAATTTAATATATATTAAAAGTACTGTACCTTTAAAAATAATTTAATATTGAAGAGGTAGTTTTACATTCATATATGCTAATCAGCTAAGACAAAAGTAACTTCCCCAAATGATGATTCTGAGTGTAGCGTTTGTTATATGTTCAAAGTACTCTTTACAACTATACATAACTAAGCAATACGTTCCAACAGAAACTGAAATCAGAAACATATAATTTAGCAAATTAACAAGTCAGTCAGAACAACAGTAGGATGACGTCATAGATGTTTGTTAGCATTTAAAATCTGTCCTATTCATTACAGTTGTGTTATTTGCTAGAATAAAAATGTCTTAATACCAGTCAGTGAAAGACACAATAGTTTCAAGGTTTCTGGCATAATTAGAACCCATCTACCTAATGGCTCGTATTTTACATGCGATTTAAAACATTAAGATACTTAACATAAAACGATAATAAAGAAGTACAGTACTAACCATTCTACTACACTAATATACAGTCATTAAGTTACTTTTGTGTTTAAGTATGCAAGGAAACATAAACAGTCATTAAGTTACTTTTGTGTTTATGTATGCAAGGAAACATTGCAGCACTATTTAATCAAACTTTTAACATTAAAAAAAATAAAATAAAATAAGTGCAGCTGATATAAAGGTTTACGCATATTAACATAATGAGACACATTAATATCCTGAAACATATTCTTCTTCAATATTTACACATTAACATAATGAGACATACTTATCTTCAATATAGACATCACCACCATAAGACACATTTACCTTGAATATACACATTAAAATTACGAGACACAGTCAACATAAATATAACTAGCTATAACTAGCTTTCTGAAGAGTGCAAACTACATGGTCACAATCTTTGTAATCACAGAGTGACAGAAAGCCATGGCTTGGTACTGTATTTGTGTGCTTTTTGAAAAAGAGAATATTAACTTAGAATTCAGTAGCAAAGTTTTAGCAATGTCATAGTCCATACACGTGTATTATTTGGTGTGGCACATGTAGCAATGTCACAGTCCATACACGTGTATTATTTGGTATAGCGCTTGTAGCAGTGTCACAGTCCATACATGTATATTATTTGGTATAGCGCTTGTAGCAGTGTCACAGTCCATACACGTGTATTATTTGGTATAGCGCTTGTAGCAGTGTCACAGTCCATACACGTGTATTATTTGGTATAGCGCTTGTAGCAGTGTCACAGTCCATACACGTGTATTATTTGGTATAGCGCTTGTAGCAGTGTCACAGTCCATACACGTGTATTATTTGGTATAGCGCTTGTAGCAGTGTCACAGTCCATACACGTGTATTATTTGGTATAGCGCTTGTAGCAGTGTCACAGTCCATACACGTGTATTATTTGGTATAGCGCTTGTAGCAGTGTCACAGTCCATACACGTGTATTATTTGGTATAGCGCTTGTAGCAGTGTCACAGTCCATACACGTGTATTATTTGGTATAGCGCTTGTAGCAGTGTCACAGTCCATACACGTGTATTATTTGGTATAGCGCTTGTAGCAGTGTCACAGTCCATACACGTGTATTATTTGGTGTGGTCCTTCCACCGTAGTGACAGTGTTCTCTGCCCATCATTGTCTGAGATAAAACTATCTACTCAAAGAACAGACTCTTGAACCTCCTGTTTAGAAATGCTTTGAACCACTCAAATATTTCAGACTTGTATAATTCTGTATTGTCTATATTTTAGCTATCGTGTGCGCGTGGAATGAATATACTATTCTGTATTGTCTATATTTTAGCTATCGTGTGCACTTGGAATGAATATACTATTCTGTATTGTCTATACTGTAGCTATCGTACCGAAGGATATTCTGTTAATAGGAGGTTCTAGGCGCCTCACTCGTATGGACATTGAAACACAGAGTTACATTTTTGTTCCACTCGGCCAAACACGGAACACATTCTCGTCCATAGAGTACGACCCGCTGGAAGACAGACTTTACTGGACTAGCGGGGTTCAACTACAAAGCGCATTCCTCAACGGCACGGACTTCAAAGTTGTTCGTAGCTTTGGTGGAGGTGTGTTGCATTGCATATCAGTTTGTATGACACATGTGTTGATGGGTTTGTTGTGAATGAGTGAATTACACATGTCCGGTTGAGCGATTGGGGTCTGTTATTTTGAATGCTGTTCGCGTGGGTGTGTACAATGACAGACCTAAGAATATGCAGTGTTAAGTGTACAATGACAGTCCTACAAGTATGCAGTGTTAAGTATACTTATGACAGGCCTACAAGTATGCAGTGTTAAGTATACAATGAAAGGCATACAAATATGCAGTGTTAAGTATACAATGACAGGCATACAAATATGCAGTGTTAAGTATACAATGACAGGCATACAAATATGCAGTGTTAAGTATACAATGACAGGCATACAAATATGCAGTGTTAAGTATGCAATGACAGGCATACAAATATGCAGTGTTAAGTATACAATGACAGGCATACAAATATGCAGTGTTAAGTATACAACGACAGGCATACAAATATGCAGTGTTAAGTATACAATGATGTATGTGTGTACGAATAACGTGTGCATAACTAAGCAATGCAGTAGTGCATTTATATTTGCTTGACTGAACGTGCAATTACACACTAGTGACGATTTGTAGATATAGATTTAATAAATATTTAGGGAGGCGTATTGATGACGTTGAATTACTGGTGATTAGATTAGATATTAAAATAGTTATACATATTGATTGGGGGATCTTGTCTTCCTTACAGATGTATTTAAAATGGACATTCAATCGGGAAGGCAGAGATAAGTCTATGTAACTTCTTCATTCCTTCCTCTAGTGCTTTTTAAATTATATTACAGATGTTAAAGGAATGGCTCTTGATCCAACAGCGAGGAAAATATTTTACACAGCAATATATAATACAATGATTGGAATTATGTCGCTGTCCACATTAACCAATGAAGTGTTAATAACGACCAATCTACAGAATCCACTGGCAATTGCATTGCACACCAGGAAAAAGTATGCTTATTTGATTAATTAATTTTACGACAGCCTTAATGTTTGCGCTTGTGCTCTCTCTCTCTCTCTCTCTCTCTCTCTCTCTCTCTAACTCGCTCGCAGGCACGTACACTCATATACATAAGCACACATACATATATATATTTTTATATCAATCTATCTGTCTTTTTACTTATTTAATAAACAATGCAATTTCCTAGCTGCGTTATAGTCATCCTTTATTTCATACTTTTCATATATATATATGGTCATCTGTTTATCGGTCTGCATAAAATAATGCCTATGTTTACTTTTATCTGTCTCTCTATTGTTATGGGTGTTTGTTTATTGTCCATAAACTTGTTTATTGTCCACAAATACCTAAAGGAATCATTCCTTCCTTCATCTAACTGCTAGGTTTATTTTCTGGAGTAATGTATACAAAACTGCTAACATCGAGCGGGCCAATTATGACGGCAGTAACAGGATTACAATCTTCATTTCATCATCAGCAAGTCCTTCTGCACTCGCAGTCGACTACACTAGTAAGTAGCTGGACCCATTAGAATATGTGCTTAGGTGAAAGTTTTGTTGTCTAATTTTAGCTCGCTTAAATACAAATTATTTTACATTTTGTAGTGCGCATGCATTCATGCACATATAGACACGTATTCTGTTGTTGAAAAATGTAATTCGTTGTTTACTAACTTACATGCTATTTGCCTCTTTCAGCTCTAACTCACCGTGTATGGGATAGAATCGATATTATCTATTTTGATGGAGAGAGAGAGAGAGAGAGAGAGAGAGAGAGAGAGAGAGAGAGAGAGAGAGAGAGAGAGAGAGAGAGAGAGAGAGTAATTAAAATCCGGCTTATTTACACCATGGTTACTAAATATGGCTATGGTAGAAAGCGAGTATCTTGCAATCAAGCTTTCGTTCCGTGAATATATGGCATACGTATCTGAAGGAATCGTTAGAATAAACTGTATTTGCTCATACTGAGATCATCCCATTTCGATCAAAAAAGAATCCAATTTCTAATTTACACATGAACCATCATAATATGCATTATATTTTTACGAAATATAGTGTAAAAATATATTTTTAACTTAAATAACAATTCAAATTAAAAATAGTGAGGGGGCAAATTTACTTTGTCACAGGTATATATATGCAAGTAGGTAGATAGATAGATAAGCAGGTAGGTAGATTGATTGATAAGCAGGTAGGTAGATAGATATATAAGCAGGTAGGTAGATAGATAAACGGGTAGGTAGATAGATGCACACATTCATGCATACTTGCAGACATTCATACACACATTCTTATTATAAATAGTAATAAAATGTTGACAAAGGACAGAAACAGGAAATATTAAGTGATTTAGTCAGTAGATGTAAATGTTAGAATGAAAACTAAAATAAAATGAATGTCATAAAATTAATTTAGTGCCTTGGTTGATAAGAAACCAGCTGAAAGGATTAGGCGGGTTCACCTCCCCCCCCCCACGTGAGCCCTAATCTAGGAAACCTTCCCAACTGCTTCTTCCATCAGAGGTCCTTTCTCTAACTTTTTCAAGAAGATAAGTATTCCCTTCTTAGGCGCACAATGTCTGTGAAAAGAACGGATATTATAAATGAACATTAACCAACAGCCACAGTTAACCAATTTCAAGCTAATATTGCATACCAGATAAGCAACTGGCATAATACGTGCATTCTTAGATGTGTCTAGTATATACAACTTTTCCTGTAAACCGGAGCATTATTTATGCATTACTAAACTGAGAATGTTAATGATAGGAATTATAGAGCTCTGAGATTTATGGATGAATAGCGCTCTTATAAGTTAAAAGTAATTCTTGTCATTATTAGTATTATATAAGTAGAGGATACGATAATAGTATTGCTATTGTTGTTTATAGAAAACCGACTTTATTGGGTAAGTAGAGGATTATATAAGTAGAGGATACGATATTAGTATTGCTATTGTTGTTTATAGAAAACCGACTGTATTGGGTTGATTCAAGTACAGGAGAAGTCCAGTGTTCCACTTTGGATGGGATAAATCGCACACTTGTCTATAAATCTCAACACAACAACATACACCTCTTAGCCCTGTGTGGAAACTATATTTATATCATTGGCTGGTATACTGCAAATGGAAGGTTTGACCAGTTTTACTAGTCTATTCATTTTGCCTGTGACTGTGCATGGTAATGCGTGTTGCACATTTTGTCATATGTTTTGGTTAGTTACACCAACGCCACGTATTTAATTATTATTATTAATAATTAATTAATCATTCTTAACTAATTTAACTAAAATAATCTTAATTTATTTTATTAACAATTCTCCAGAAGACACCACTCGTCTCTCTCACTTAGTGGATATGCGGGTGCTGTAAACGTTTTCTCTCTTCTACATTCAATACAAACATTTACTATCACACAATATTTCTGTAGGGGGAAAACTTCTTACCAAAGTAGAAGATAAATCAGTCTTTAATCTATCTCCCCAGCAAAAGGTTATCAATATGTGTAAGAACGTCAATAAATTTAACGATAAATTTAAATCAACAAACAAATATTCATATAACAAATACAATGAAAAAATATTTGACATCAATATTTCCACGAAACCATGTTCGAATAATTTCAATGCTTATACAGTCAAATATCCTAAGACATAATTCAGCAGAACAGTATGAATATAAATCACAAGATCACTCTTAACGTCGAACAAAAATGGAGTTAAAGAGAGATAAGCAACAGCTTTTGCGCACTTCTGTACAGTGTCACAAGTTTACTGTTCACAATAGAATTGTCAATTCCTCATTGCTCCTTTAGCATGCTGTGGAATGTTCCATGAGCCTCTGTTTCCTCAAGACTAATCTGGGCGCTCCTTCGCCATATTAGTTCCCAGTAGCAGAGCAATGTTATGTTCAGACAATATTATAAATTACATGTATACACTGTTTGATAGGAAAAGCCAGTCAATTAAATTGTTATGTTCAGACAATATTATAAATTACATGTATACACTGTTTGACAGGAAGAGGCAGTCAATTAAATTGTTATACACTTGTACGACTGCTAGCGATTATAGTGGCAGTAGATTACGACTTGTAATGTATTGTACCCCACTTGTTCCCTTTACAACATATACACTAAAGATACACAGCAGCATTCTTTAGACTGCTCATAATATAAAGGAAAAATAAATGTAGCAAAACAAAATGTTGATTCAAACACATGGACAATAAGACACTCTTCATTCAAACTGTGAATCACATAAGACTACTCAATGAACTCAAACAATATAAAATAACACAAAACAAATAAACGTGTTTTACCATAAATACCGTAATAAAATACAATGCAAATCTTGTTTAATAGAAATAAAAGTGTTGGGCGCTTACATTGCTTGTAATTAGGCCTCATAGTTTGATATATTCGTAGTAGTCACCGTGAACATTCCCTTCATATATTTCTTGGCGATATTTGTTGAAAACTATTGATTATTAAAAATACATATCTCAGGTTTCTGTAAAGATTTTAAATAAAATTGTCATTTATTAAGAGTTTATAATCTGATTTTCTCTCCCTCTATGCCCCCCCCCCCTAAACATCCATCAAACCACTCATCCATCATTATCTATCTATCTATCTATCTATCTATCTATCTATCTATCTATCTATCTATCTATCTATCTATCTATCTATCTATCTATCTATCTATCTATCTATCTATCTATCTATCTATCTATCTATCTATCTATCTATCTATCTATCTATTTATCTATCTATCTATCTATCTATCTATCATTGAATGTCCGTACATGTATGTCTGTACATTAGTTTAAGAAAGAGCAATTATATAAGCATGTATATAGTTATGATTTATTTTTCCTGAGCAGAAGAAGCACACAAGGTGAATTGCATCGTTTCAATTCCATAGACAATACAACACACAGCTTTAAATTGGCATTTGAAAATATCTTCAGTATGCACATATATTCTGAAGATACATGTATAAAAGGTTAGTAGTTCATCATCCTTGACAAAATGGTATGTAAAATTGACATTATGAGCTTTCTCCTAAACATTTTATTCTTTGTTTTAAAATATTCTGTATTTCATAGTTCCATTTCCATTGTCATTTGCCATTTCACATTCTTTATCTAATTACTCTTACTTACATTGCTAATCATGACAAGACAGTGTTCTGTAACAGTAAAGTATACTGGTGATCGCTGTAGAGTGATCTCCTGTTGCCAAGGACTGTAGAGATTACGGTATTTCGATATCTTGTTGTTGCTAATTACAGAGGTGATCATGGTATGACGGACGATGTACTTTTGCTAAATATAGTGGTGATCATGGCATGGTGATGTCCTATTGCAGTTAAGTACATTGGCGATCAAGATAAGGCGATATACTAGTGCAGCTAAGTACTGTGGTGATCAATATATGACGATGTTCTGTGGCGGTGTCTTGTTGTTAAGCACTATGGTGATCCAGTATGCCGATGTCTTGTTGTTAAGCACTGTGGTGATCCAGTATGTCGATGTCTTGTTGTTAAGCACTGTGGTGATCCAGTATGTCGATGTCTTGTTGTTAAGCACTGTGGTGATCCAGTATGCCGATGTCTTGTTGTTAAGCACTGTGGAGATCCAGTATGTCGATGTCTTGTTGTTAAGCACTGTGGTGATCAAGTATGCCGATGTTTTGTTGTTAAGCACTGTGGTGATCCAGTATGTCGATGTATTGTTGTTAAGCACTGTGAAGATCAAGATATGTCGTTGTCGTGTTGCTGAGCACTATGGAGGTCAAAATATGACGAAGTCTTTTTCTAAGTGCAGTACGATATTTATTCAATTAAAATTAGTTGTGATGCACTTCAGTCTAACGCACTAATTCTCCTATAGTGTGCAAATATTCGTTAATGGTTATTTAGGGGCAATGGTACTATTTGTGATTAAATACGTTTGACTCGACCGTCCCTGACAAAAAGAATGGTGATAATGTTGCAAGAAGACGCTACACTACCATTTTAATTAAAAATACACTTACGCCAACTTACAGTTAACAATACTACACTGTTAAAGACACATAAGAAATATTTAGGGATTAAAAATTAAATATAAAGAAAGAGAATAGCAAATAGTTAGATGTAAACGATAGTACGATTGTCTCATCCCAGATCGGTGAACTAAAAATAAATTGCCAAAGGTCAATGCCAGATAGTTTTCAATTGCACACATAAGTGTGTTAGAAAGACAAGGAAACAGTCTTCTAATTAAACAGTCCTCTAATTAAACAGTCCTATAATTAAACAGTCCTATAATTAAACAGTCCTATAATTAAACAGTCTTATAATTAAACAGTCTTATAATTAAACAGTCCTCTAATTAAACAGTCTTCTAATTAAACAGTCCTCTAATTAAACAGTCTTCTAATTAAACAGTCCTCTAATTAAACAGTCCTCTAATGAAACAGTCCTCTAACGAAACAGTCTCTAATTAAACACTTGTGGTTGTGCCGCTCTTTCCAGTTGACGACGGCACGCGCCGCTTTCTGTGCACTGAATCCTGAAACATGATGAAGATTTGACCTGAGTTTTCTCTCCACTATTTTCCTAACTTTTATTCTAAATAAGTCTTAACGACCTGTTCATTCAAATCATTATCACAATACTCATTTTCATTTATTCATGTCAGTATAAAAGGAATATTATTTAAATTATTAATTTATAATTCTTTTTTTCACTCTTTCAAGGACGATCAGGGCTCAAAGATAAAACTTCACTTCTGCAGATTTCTCCAAGCCATTCCCAACCATACACTTTTCAGCCCATTACTGCATAGAGTTGCTTCGTTAGAAACAACGTTAGGTTCATTTATTTATCCCCCCTCCCCCCCCCGCCCCACGTTAACTAACTCGTCAACCAATTAAATTTAGTAAATTTCTCATTTCCTTCGACTTTGATAGGCAGTAGACTACAAAATAAGTGTATATTAATAAGCAATGCATATCCATGTTACATCATTCAATTAATAATTATAATTCATTAACATATTTAAAGTGTTATACTTAATAAGAAATTAAATTCCCATTTCACGACACTAAGTATTGTTGTAATAATGGTTTATAAATGTCCTATTGTTGCTAAGTTCTGTGATAAACAAGCTGATCGTGGTATGATTTTGTGTCCTATTCAGACTAAGTAATGTGATAATCAAGGCGTGACGATGTTTTATTACTAAGTAATGTGATAATCATAGCGGGGCGATGTCTTGTTACTAAGTAATGTGATAATCATGGCATGGCGATGTCTTGTTACTAAGTAATGTGATAATCAAGGCATGGCGATGTTTTATTACTAAGTAATGTGATAATCAAGGCATGGCGATGTTTTATTACTAAGTAATGTGATAATCATAGCGGGGCGATGTCTTGTTACTAAGTAATGTGATAATCATGGCATGGCGATGTCTTGTTACTAAGTAATGTGATAATCATGGCATGGCGATGTCTTGTTACTAAGTAATGTGATAATCATGGCATGGCGATGTCTTGTTACTATAATGTGATAATCATGGCAGGGCGATGTCTTGTTACTAAGTAATGTGATAATCATGGTATCGTGACGTAATTAATGCTTAATACGTAAAATTATTTTCTATTCAATTGAACGTTCAAACTGAATATTGTAATTTCAGGTCGGTATCACAACACTTGTGCTGTCAATATGAAATTAAATTCCTAGATCCGACATTTACACAATCTAGATTCATGCATTTCACTGGTTTATTGCATAATATCATAACCTTGACTTTCAAAGAAATAATTTAAAAAGTATATTTACAGAACAAATGTTGTTTGGGAATTCATACTAGATACTATAATGAATATGATGAATATGAAAATAATGATAATGAATTTGATGGATTTGATGATGATAAATATGATGAAGATGATGGTGATGGTGGTGGTGTGGTTGTTGTTGGGGTGGTGGTTGTGGTTCTTTTTCCACGACTTCTGTTGACTGTCGGTTGTGAACCAAGATCTCAGAATCTTACCAAGATTCTGGAAGATCCAAGGTTCTATGGAGGATGAAGGTACTTCCGATTAATTCTGCTTTTAGTAGTGGGGCGAGTGCGTTGTTTCCAGATAGGCTTCCAACTCAGATGTTATGTTTCCCAAAGCTCCTATCACTTCCAACTCAGATGTTTCCCAAAGCTCCTATCACTTCCAACTCAGATGTTTCCCAAAGCTCCTATCACTACAGGTATACTTCTGCATGTACAATGCACAGACTCTAGATTTTTACTGAGATTCTGGTTTTTTCTATTTTTTACTCTTTCTTTTGTTTGTATGTTTCTATCACTGGGAACAGCGACATCAATGATTGTTGCATTCTGTTTGACTTATTGAAAACTACAATGCCTGGTCTTTGTGCAGGAATAACTCGACCTGTTATCTCGAAGTCTTCCTTTGTCTCGGTGACTGCTTCTGGTTGGTGAATGAAAAGCTTTCCCTGTGTTTTACTCCATATTTCTCACATAGGTTTCTAATTTCGATTTCTGTCACTTCATTGTGTCTTTTGGCGTATTCTCTTTCAGCCAGTAACTGACATCCTTATAGTAAATTGTTTCTCTTGTTTCATCCATGTGTTTTACAGTCTGCATTTTGGGATTAGATATTTTAATGGTTTGTATTTATAATTTATTATTACCAATTCATATATGCCAGGTAGATATAGCAAGAACATTTTAAATCAGGTCCTAGAAGTGATGATACTGTGAATAGCAGCAAATCAGCCCATACTGCTCATAAGTTAAAGGCAAGCAGTGACTCATTATCATTCACATCTATTTTCCGTAAATAATCCAGTATACATTAACACGTTTTGCTGAGGACAAGGATTTCAAATAGCTGACCTTCCTATCAAAAACAATAGAGTGCAAATAATATTTTTTAAGTGTTCTAGCCTGCTATATGGTATCATGTGGTATTTTAGATGTAGTAATGTTTGAATGATTTTTTTTCTCTTCTTTTTAAAGATCACGAAGTAACCCTTTCTAATTTAAATCTGACATCGGTTAAGAACTCCACACCGAGTCCCTTCCTTGATTCGTCAAGCCGATTTACAAAAGGAATCCTGCCTTCATTAACCCATTCTTCCAACATGGATAAGATAGCATTTGAGACGACAACTAGTGTGTCAGCAACGGCACCCATTTTAACTGTATCATCTGCAATAAACAAAACGACTGCAACTACTGGGCACACAACGTTTGACCCGGATGTATCAGACAAAATTATCTTAACTTCTGGGCACACAACGTTTGACCCGGATGTATCAGACAAAGTTATCTTAACCTCTGGGCACACAACGTTTGACCCGGATGCATCAAACAATGTAACATTAACATGCAATAGCAGCGACTTGAAAGTCATGGAGGGCTTTTCTTGGACCGCGTCAGGTGAAGGACAGCAACGAAGGGAGACATGCACAGCTTTTCCTTCCCCGCACTTTGTCGGCCTGACCTACATTTCATGCAACGTTTCACATGTGGACAGAGAGTTGCGTATACACGCCTTTAAGCTGGATTTGTTGCGTGCGTAATTTCAATTAAAAAAAACAAAAACGTTACTATGCACGATGTGTAAACATTATTTTTTTATAATATAAAATAAACATGATGTGTAATCACTATATAATCATTATTGCTTTATAAAATAAACATAATGTGTAATCATTATATAATTACTGCTATGTTAAAATAAATATATGTAACCGGAAGTGTAATTCTAATAGAAACAAATGATATAATACGAATGTGGAATATTTTATTAGTGAAACTGTATGATCCTTGTATGACTTACATATAGTATTTGTACTGGTAAAGAGTCCGAAATAGTGTTTTCATTTCTGGAATGTAAGCACACAATTTAAGCATTTCTTTTAAACCAAATTCATCCACACTGACAACGTACAATCAATACATTACTATCCAATGTCCCAATACAGCACCACATAAAAGTAAAATAAAAACATTTCTATCCAGTGACAGCATATGATGGCAATGTACAATGAACACATTTCCATCCAATGATAGCATATGACCAGTACAAGGCACACAAATCACATAACAGTGCTGTAAAACAGGACACAGACTATTACCAGAATGACCAGTACAAGGCACACAAATCACATAACAGTGCTGTAAAACAGGACACAGACTATTACCAGAATGACCAGTACAAGGCACACAAATCACATAACAGTGCTGTAAAACAGGACACAGACTATTACCAGAATGACCAGTACAAGGCACAAAAATCACATAACAGTGCTGTAAAACAGGACACAGACTATTACCAGAATGACCAGTACAAGGCCAAAAATCACATAACAGTGCTGTAAAACATGACACAGGCTATTACCAGAATGACCAGTACAAGGCACACAAATCACATAACAGTGCTGTAAAACAGGACACAGACTATTACCAGAATGACCAGTACAAGGCACACAAATCACATAACAGTGCTGTAAAACAGGACACAGAATATTACCAGAATGACAAGTACAAGGCACAAAAATCACATAACAGTGCTGTAAAACAGGACACAGGCTATTACCAGAATGACCAGTACAACAAATGTATTATCGAATAATGCACGTGTAGCCTACAAGAAAATGTACACGTACACTGTCAAATGGTTCTCAGTTATCGTATATGTATATATTATAGACTTGGAATATATCTCTTGGCAATGTCAGATTTAAAGTGATTTTCATGTTCCTATCATCAGAGTCGGCCATTGCGTCAGTGACTTGGATTGGCAGTACAAGTAAAGCGTTTCATTCCGTAAACACACTTGACATCACGTGCGTTATAAAGGCGGGGATCTTTGCAGATGAATTTGTCGCCTTTTCTTGTCTGTGTGAAATGCTGAGTGTAGTCACCATTTCCACTACGAGTACCAGCGACAACTGGACAACGTGTACGTGTAAAAGTGTAACTAGCACGACAGAGTGGTACGGTAGCAACACGACACCTCAGCGCGACAACAACCAGAATGTAATAGGTATCACTATACTGCCAGGACAGTTATTCTGTAACGATAACGCCTGGCAACATTATATGATATTTCATGAGAGAGAGAGAGAGAGAGAGAGAGAGAGAGAGAGAGAGAGAGAGAGAGAGAGAGAGAGAGAAAATAAAATACTTTGTACTTATTGTTTGTCGAAGAACATTGATGATTTGTATTTTTTTACATTTAGTTGTACGATAGAGCTTTTTATGAGTTCAGTTCATGTATTTACAATTAAAGAAACTGTGTTGTGTTATATAGTTCTATAAATTTTGAAATTGCAATGTGCTGTATTTTCTGTTAAAAATATAAGGAAATACAAGAAATATAAGGAAAACTTTGAAATGAGAAACAATATTGTATTTTCTGTTAAAAAACGTACAAGAAATATAAAAGAAAACTTTAAAATGAGAAACAATATTGAGTTTTACATAGAACGATATCTTTAAATGCTATCAGATGTGCAAAATTTGTTATATAGAAAATTATCATTTATATCCTAATTTATTTTCTTACGGAATAAAATTTCTCTACAGCAGAAAGCAGACCATAGAAGCAGATCGTATTTCAGAAAGGAAATTCACAATGACCTATTAAATAATAGGTGTAATATAGAAGACACATTACATGATTCGTTTTACAATAATATTGACTCATTAAGACCATACATAAGTAGCAACTAATTTTTTTCGTTTTACAATAATATTGACTCATTAAGACCATACATAAGTAGCAACTAATATTTTATCATTCTTGCTGCAATCACAGAGCTTGGTAAACCAGTGGGCGTGTCCATCTCTGGTGCAGCAGTTGCAGGAGGTGCTGCAATTGCCGTAATCATCGTGATCATTATCATAGCCATCAAATTAATATGGAAGAAAAGGAAACGCTTAACACACACCTGTAAGTCTAACACATGAAAATAGCTTGTATTTTTGTTAAAAGTAAAAAACATTTGTGTCATATTACACGCAATAAGAAGGCTGAGCATTGTTTTTTCTTTTATCATTTAGATACTTTTTCTCTCCCTCCCTCCTTCTCTCTCTCTCTCTCTCTCTCTCTCTCATAATTATAATATCTTTAATTACTATGCTATGGAAACTGAATTTATGTGAATTAATCAACACAAAAGTGTGTATGTGTGTGCGTGTACGAATGAATGGGTGGAAAGAGAGATGTTATACATGTGTATGTACTTTCATTGTTTCAGGTGTTTATTACCATAAGGGTCCACAACTCTTGTTAGTTCAAGATGACGTAACATTTTCTTTGCTGAAGGATACATTTACTGAGCAAGAAGATACGAAAGATTCGACAACAGGTAGTCTGGCTAGGAGCTCTGATCTACTTTCCTAAACATAAGAACACTTTTACTTAATTAGGCTCAGTATTCTCCTTCACTGTTTGTGGGGATTTTTTGTTTTTTTTTAAAATTTTATTCTGCATTTTTACATGTACACATTCCCTAATGCTTAATGTTTAGAGCTGCTTTTAATTGTGTGTACGTTTGTGGGGCATGCTTTAGTGTGTGTACGTTTGTGGGGCATGTTTCAGAGTGTGTACGTTTGTAGGGCATGTTTTAGTGTGTGTACGTTTGTGGGGCATGTTTTAGTGTGTGTACGTTTGTGGGGCATGTTTTAGTGTGTGTACGTTTGTGGGGCATGTTTGAGTGTGTGTACGTTTGTGGGGCATGTTTTAGTGTGTGTACGTTTGTGGGGCATGTTTTAGTGTGTGTACGTTTGTGGGGCATGTTTTAGTGTGTGTACGTTTGTGGGGCATGTTTTAGTGTGTGTACGTTTGTGGGGCATGTTTGACTATGTGTACGTTTGTGGGGCATGTTTTAGTATGTGTACGTTTGTGAGGCATGTTTTAGTGTGTGCCTGTGAAATTTTGTGTTCTGAATGCGCGTGCATGTGCGAGAGTGCGTGTGAATGGAAAGAGACTGGCAGTGAGGGTGTGAGAAAATAGCGGAAGGCAATTAAGTTTTGTAATGGAAGTCCTTTTTATCGATTTATGCATGGTTTAAGAATTTCTGGAATATTATGTCTTTAATCAATTTCTAACACATTTGTTTTCAAGCTACACACATATCCGTTGACATCTGATGACACTCAGCCTCTGAATGAAAATTATGTTCAAGCAACACGTGCATGAATGGATAAACAGAAATTACATCCGCTTTGCAAAGGACGTGTGTTGATTGTTATATGTGTACCCGAATAGGCATGCTAAATGACATGCAAAATTGTAGAACTTTGTGTTGTTACGCAATTGTCTCTAGATAGATTTATATAACTGTTACTTTATGTGTTCCTAGAGAGGTTTGTGTTGCTGTAAAGATATGTACTGCTAGAAAGGTTTTGATGTAGTCATACGCTTGAGAATTTCGCGACGCAAACTCCTTGTGTCATTCGTAATGTGTGTTGAAAAAAGTTAAAGACAAAAAAGCTCACAGGTGAATTGTTGACCCAGCTTTAACTCTTTCATTTCTCTTCCCTATCGTAGCGCGGCATGACTTTGTGTCTGCCTGAAATTAAAGACGAGATAGTTAACGTCACGACAATAACATTCATTATAGTTATTTTCAGTCCCAATAATACGAAGCAAGAAAGAATGATTAAAAATATAAATAGTGATAGTCAGAAACAAGAAAGAAAGATTTATAAATAAATGTAAGTAAAAAAAAAAAGAGTATTAATTTATTACAAATTATTTTGGTCTTGAACCTTGTTTTTCTTGATTTTGTACAACAATTAACACACCGATGAAACAGCGTTGAAATAACACAGAACACACAACACGAATCCACGCAATATATATATGTGTGTGTGTGTGTGTGTGTGTGTGTGTGGAGTAATAAGATAGTAGTCTACTGACCACGACTGCATAGTGGCGAACAAAAGGACTGACATTTGCATCATACTCCGGAATAGTAGCGTAGAGTAGAAAAATCTATGTCTACTCCCCACTGCTATATAGTGTATGACACACTTAATATAGCAAGACTGCTGTCTACTCCCCACTACTGCATAATGATGTACCAGAAAAAGTTTTCATTTAATCCTGTTTGCTTGAAAGTAATTGGCAAGTTGTTTACGAAACTTCAGAAACTTTAACTTCTATTAGTGTTAGCTAAATCATGTTTATATTTAAGCATTTCACCTTATGTAACAAATCGTATGCTTCTTTTCCTGTATCTAGCAAGCACTTGTCATCATCAGTTATCAGTTTCTTCCTTCAGGTCTCCTATGCTAACACACTTTCAAACTCGTTTCTTTGTTAATTATTCTTTAAATGTTTCTTATATTTCATTCCCTATTTTTATAATTTGGTGTGCTGTTTTGTCTTGACGGCTTGTGGATGCTAGAGAATACTGTGCATGCATTTTGAACGAGTGTGGGAGTTATTTTTCTGACATGTGTTATAAATCAGTGTGGGAGTTATTTTTCTGACATGTGTTATAAATAAATGTGGGAGTTATTTTTCTGACATGTGTTAAAAATCAGTGTGGGAGTTATTTTTCTTACATGTGTTATAAATAATATGGGTTATATGCGAACTGATTTTCTTTCATGTATTATAAATGTGTGTGAAAATCACTTTTCTTACATGTGTTATGAATGACTGTGAATCCTAGTTTATTTGCCTGTTTTATAAATAAGTGTAAAAACTAGTTTCCTTACATATATTATAAATAAGTGTGAAACTAGTTTGTTTTACCTATATTTAAAAAAATAAGTGCAAAAACTAGTTTCCTTTTGCTAAGCATATTACACTGTTTTTCATTTACACCTACACAAAAGGCTTTATTAAATGGTCAGTGCATTTGCATCTCATATTTACTTTATTCAGGTGATTTAATTACAATACGTATAAGGTGCATTCATGTTTAGAATGCTGCAATATTCATTTATTGCAACGGTTCTGATTTAGGGGTACGAGGGTCATCCTTTATACTTCTAATGCGTCTATTGTGTCTATTGCGTCTATTTATCACTGGTGGTTTATTGGCTATACAAAAATATTTGTACTTAATTACGTAGTATATACTGAAATGGTTGTATTCTCAAAATAGTATACATTATTTATGAGAAAGATTTAAACATCCATACACCAATGCTGATACTGGAAGTATAAAGTCAAAATAGCATCTTTATCCATGAAAACATAGATATAAATTATTTATAAGAAAGCATTTAGTATCCATACACCAACGCTGCTAATGGAAGTATAAAGTCAAAAGTAAACCTTGATATAACGCGGCTATAGACTACTGCATAGCAAGATCTCAAACTGTATTATAGACTGTAAAATTCATCTTGCATGCTAGAATATATAAACATACTTTATCCATATAAATGACATTTCCCATTACAGTCATTATTACAGACATATTTGTCACTACAGTCATTATTACTGATAGATTTGTCATTACATTCATTATTACTGATATATTTGTCATTACAGGCATTATTACTGATATATTTGCCATTACACTCATTATTACTGATATATTTGTCAGTAGTGGTGTTCACGAATTTGTAACAGTAAAAGACACTTTGAACTGTTAGTATTTTGCATTGCTTGTTTGCTTAATTGATTGCAGTTAATTGTCCTCTTCAAAGCTCGTGGATATTTATATATATACTTGGAAAGTGTTTATGAAAAATAGAGAGAAGATCTACTTTGAGAGAGTGCGTGAGTGAGTGAGTGAGTGAGTGAGTGTGTGTGTTTGTGTGTTTGTGTGTGTGTAGTGAGTTGTTGCAGCGGTGGCGCATGTGGCCAGTTGAACGTGGTCTCTGGCCCGTGGTTCGTTTCGCTCTGGAGTTGCTTCGCAGCTCAGCGCTCGTTGAGTCATCATACACCTAATATACTAAGAGAATGTATGGCAATAAGAAAATATGACTAAGGTTATGATAAAACATGGATATAATATTTAATTATCCAAGTAAAGCCAAATACCTTCGGCAGTAATATATACAGCAGAGTTTCTGCTGCGTCAGTAACCGGTAATAAGGGTGGTAGGTGATATGCAGTAGGACAGTAGCTAATTATTGCCGGAGAGCCTGACGCATATTGCATTCTCACGTCGTGTAGTCTGCCGGCTAATGGGTATTGTTGAGCTGTGCACTGAATAGTCCATTTAAAATGAGTTCCTAATTAGGCCACTGTCTAGCCCGGGATAAGGGTTAACCGTCCTAGAGATAGGGTTTAAATGCATACTGTTTTTCGAGTAGGGTGAGTGTGAGCTACAGATTACCATTATGTGACAGAAGTGAAAGAAAAAGCAGAAAATATACATTTGAATTTGGTCTGGCTCTTCAGAGCAATGGTCAGTTTAAAAGTTCTAGAAAAGTGCAACTCACTTCTGTAAAGCAAATTTAAATGAGGACCAGCAATGCTCAAGATAACTGCAAAAGCTGGACACATTCTATCTATATCCTGTGCTCACAGCTATGTCTTCATCCATCATCTCCTCATTTCCTGCATGTGCCAGAGACTAGTTGTCTGCTTCTACGACTTTATTCAAGAGCCCACAGTCGTTAGACTAGTTACCTGTCATTACGACTTTATTCAAGAGCCCAGAGACTAGTTACCTGTCATTACGACTTTATTCAAGAGCATAGAGAAATGACACTAGTTGACTGTTACTAGGTCATATTCAAGAGCCCAGAGACTAGTTACCCGTCATTACGACTTTATTCAAGAGCATAGAGAAATGACACTAGTTGACTGTTACTAGGTCATATTCAAGAGCCCAGAGACTAGTTACCCGTCATTACGACTTTATTCAAGAGCATAGAGAAATGACACTAGTTGACTGTTACTAGGTCATATTCAAGAGCCCAGAGACTAGTTACCCGTCATTACGACTTTATTCAAGAGCATAGAGAAATGACACTAGTTGACTGTTACTAGGTCATATTCAAGAGCCCAGAGACTAGTTACATGTCACTACATCTGTTTTCAAGAGCCCATAGAACTAGGTACTTATACACTTATTGCACGCATTAGTTCAGCTTAAATAGTCAAATCCAATGCAAGAGCAATTGCTCATTTATCTAATGTGTTTGAGACTGTATAGTTAGTCTGTATTAATTACTTGTATCTGTGTTCTTATAAACATGTGAGTGATGTACCCTCACATCTCGATCTCGAAAGGAGGATACAAGCAACTGAAATGAGATGTTTTCGAAGGTTGCTGTCATATATAATGATAAGATATGTTTGAGACTGTTCATTCAGGAATTATATACTGAACTGATATGTTTGAGACTGTTAAGATAGCAATCATATACTGAACTGACGTGTTTGAGACTGTTCGATAAGATAAATTGCTCGCTCATTACAAAGTTGCTTCTTTTGCTATTCTCGCGACACAGGTGTCAATTTCATACTGTTGTAAAACAGGAGAGTACTGCAACTTCGATACGTCAAGCATGATTAATCTATCACAGGATATTAAGTATTTATTTCAGTCCCGGTCCACACCAAAGTCTAAAACACTTACAGAAGGCGTTGATAAAGCAATTCTGCACTCATTGAAGCTAGAAACACTTAAATTAGACGTTGATAAAGCAATGTTGCACTACTTGAAGCTAGAAACACTTAAAGAAGACAGTGATTAAATAATGTTGCATTCCACATAGCTAGAAACACTTTAAAAAGATGTTAATAAAGTAATATTCCTTTGCTTGAAGCTAGAAAGACTTAAAGAAGTTGAAACAGGAATGTTGCACTTCAAGAAACAAGCATGTATCGAAGCATACTTTGCAATCTTATGGCGACATGCAAGCTATTTATAGGTCAGGTACAAGCGAAGACAAGAATAAAACAGTACACGGAAGCATGTTTCTACTCAATTCGTGTAACGGTTTTCTCTCGCAAGTCACGAGTATATAGCAAACTGGATATGCAATCCCTTTTCGCATCATTGACCAAGGTTAAAGACATAGTTAAACTTGTCTACCAATCTTGATATTCAGTTTAGATGTCCCCCCCACCCCTTTCCTGGACAAGTTGAATGACGCACATTATGAAAATCGGTTACATCCTGGATTTGCTGTCGGTGCATGGTAGCCCAGTGAATGTAATGAGCAATACACCCTTAAGGCGTTAGAAGATTGTAATGAAAGGGGTGATAGGATAGGTTGGAGACTGGATCAGAGTTAATCTGGCATATGTCCTCACTTTCCACACATGTGTAACTCATGTCTAAATAACCACACACGAGTACAAACACAGAAACACATGATTTATATACCCAAACATACAGATATGATTTATATATACGAGCACACACAACATTTATATGCATAAGCTCACATATACATGGTTTATATACTAATAAACCCTTGATTTATACATTCAAACACACAGACATGATTATACACTCAGACACACACATAATTGATTTTTATACTAAAATACAAATTCTCGTGATGCATACACTCAGACACATGCTTTATACACTCAGAGATAGATGTACATCATGCTTTATACACTCAGACACATTATATGTACACTCAGACACATTATATGTACACTCAAGATGCAAACATACTATTTATACACTCAAACACAGAGGGACATGATTTATACACTTAGGCAGATAGACACATGATTTATACACTTAGGCAGATAGACACATGATTTATACACTTAGGCAGATAGACACATGATTTATACACTTAGGCAGATAGACACATGATTTATACACTTAGGCAGATAGACACATGATTTATACACTTAGGCAGATAGACACATGATTTATACACATAGGCAGATAGACACATGATTTATACACTTAGGCAGATAGACACATGATTTATACACTTAGGCAGATAGACACATGATTTATACACTTAGGCAGATAGACACATGATTTATACACTTAGGCAGATATACACATGATTTATACACTTAGGCAGATAGACACATGATTTATACACTTAGGCAGATAGACACATGATTTATACACTTAGGCAGATAGACACATGATTTATACACTCAAACACAGAGGGACATGATTTATACACTTAGGCAGATAGACACATGATTTATACACTTAGGCAGATAGACACATGATTTATACACTTAGGCAGATAGACACATGATTTATACACTTAGGCAGATAGACACATGATTTATACACTTAGGCAGATAGACACATGATTTATACACTTAGGCAGATAGACACATGATTTATACACATAGGCAGATAGACACATGATTTATACACTTAGGCAGATAGACACATGATTTATACACTTAGGCAGATAGACACATGATTTATACACTTAGGCAGATAGACACATGATTTATACACTTAGGCAGATAGACACATGATTTATACACTTAGGCAGATAGACACATGATTTATACACTTAGGCAGATAGACACATGATTTATACACTTAGGCAGATAGACACATGATTTATACACTTAGGCAGATAGACACATGATTTATACACTTAGGCAGATAGACACATGATTAATACACCCAACACAGTCAAACGATTCATACACTCAAACACACATGCACACAATTTATACACTTAGACACACTGTCATATGATGTATACACTCAAACACAGGGACATATGATTGATAAACTCAGACATATTCTTTATACACTCAGACACACAAACATGCTTTACACACACACATACTCATGATATATATTCAGACAGACAGACAGACACATTATTTATATACTCAGACAAACAGACACGTGATTTATACACTCAAACACATAGACACTTATGTATGCACTGATACACATACTTCATACACATACTTTATACACTCAAACACACAGACATCTGATTTATGCACTCAGTACACAGACACACGATGTATACACTCAAACACACAGATACATGATTTATACACTCAGACACATTAATTATACATCCAAGCATACAGGCATTGAATGAACAACCGTGTATTTATTTCCAGTTTATTCTTTCCACCAACGTCCATTTCAATGTAATGACTGCAAATTAGTAAATTATTATACATATATCTCCAAAGTTTTGTTATAAATATATTTCTAACGTTTTGTTATAAATACCACTAACGCTTTCTTATAAATATATCCCTAATATTTTTTATTAAAATATATCGACTAGTGTTTGTTATTAATATATCCCTAAAGATTTATTATTAATATGTCCACTAATGTTTGTTACTAAATTTTGTCCCTAACATTTTGTTATAAATATATCCACTAATGTTGGTTATTAATATATCCACTAATGATTGTCATAAATATATCCCTGATGTTTTGTTATTATTATATCCACTAATGTTTGTTATAAATATATCCCTATCGTTTTGTTATTAATATATCTACTATAAAAATACATTTTCACAAAAGCTAACAGTGCTGAGTCTTCTTGAATCTTGTATGAACTCAGTAGTAATCCATGTAATGAATGATATATTTACTGTGCTAACTACATTGCTTAGTAAAAATTTTGAGAATATTTCCTTTCAATTTGTATCCTCCTCCTCCTCCTCCTCATCCTCATCATCATCACTATCATTATCATGTCATATACCAGTGTGTGAGCATCAACATGATTTATCATTCATCTGATTTAACATTATCATTCGTCATCGCCAGTATTATAATACAATAAAAAAATTAATAAAGCATTTAAACTAATTCTGAGACAGCTGGGTCGCTACATGACATTAGTAAAGTATGACAGAATATATAGCTTCGCGCCTTGATAGACTATAGAGCTTCATGCTTTGATGGACCATATTGATTCAAGCCTTGATAGACTATATAGCTTCATGCTTTGATGGACCATATTGATTCAAGCCTTGATAGACTATATAGCTTCATGCTTTGATGGACCATATTGATTCAAGCCTTGATAGACTATATAGTTTCATGCTTTGATAGACCATAGTGATTCAAGCCTTCATAGACTATATAGCTTCAGGTTTTGATAGACTACAGTCTATACTTCACGCGAGTATAGACTAAAGGGGACCTATGGTTTCACACCAGTATAGACTATAGGGGACCTATGGTTTCACGCCTTTACAGACTATAGGGAACCTATGGTTTCAAACCAGTATAGATCACATAACTGAGCATGTAGCTTCGCGCCTTGACAGCCATGCGCCTGTTGTGGGCTGGCCCCGAATGAAATATAGATAGGTTATGTCTATATATAATTATATATTCGAATCGATTCTTCCTGAAATGTTACGAGTTGATCGCGCACAATCAATAATTCAGTGTAAATATTGATTTTAATTCATACATCCGGTCAAAACCTGCTCGTGTATTATGGTGTGCAGTTCTTTGTATCTTAACCAGAACATTCTTTCTTCTTGTTGTTGTTTGTTTGTTTATTATGTTTGAAACCAATGTTATACGATTGAAAACTTCGTGCCGTTTGTGTGTGTGTGTGTGTGTGTGTGTGTGTGCGAGCACGTTAATTACATTTTAAACCAACTGTTTCACAGAAGTGCACATAGATACACTTACCTTCACACAGCCAAATAAATAAAACGCTCTAACAGTCATGCGTATAGTTCATTCTCTTTATATGCCCACGGTAGCATGTTCCGATTGAATGCTTTGAAACTAATCTGTCCACTAGGTCAGAATTTTATGACTTACCAGAATTCGTACCCATAAGATCACAACTTTATTATGACTTACCAGTTTTCGTACTACCCACTAGGTCACACCTTATTGACTTGCCACGATTCCTACTAAATAGGTCACACATTTTGTGACTTGCCACTATTCGTACTAAATAGGTCACACATTTTGCCATGATTCGTACCCTACTGGAAAGAGTGAGAAGAACATAACCGGGTGGAAAAGTAACTTATGGTCGCGACTGACTGCATGACATACATTAAGGATGTAGTACGTCACTGGAAGACAGTACTTCACACTGATATCTGTTTATCCCTTATATACTCGAGCAAGAGAACAGTTGGGCGCTCTGACAGAAAGTTTCTTGTAGATACTCGTCAAAAAAATCTTCTCTTTCACCTGGACCTTCTATCCGTGTCAATTTCACCATGGCTGCCACTCCCGGTAAGCGTTTATGTACTGTCACTCTGACTGTGTTCATTTTATGTATTTTGAATTTAGACCACGGCGCAACAAACGTACGTGAATTATTACCGAGAGTTGAATAATTTTAGTATTTCATGAGATATTTTAGAGTCAAGTGTTTGCTTACTTGATCGAATATTTGGAATCCAGTGTGGCCATAACGTATACACCTTGCGAATCAAACCTAGACGTCACTGACTATAAATAGAATGATAGCTGTGTTTTAATCCTCTTTCTAGTTCTCATGTTTCTGACTCTATTGTTTGTTGTCGTGTGGAGTTTGCATTTAGCTTTTTAAGGTATAGTATATTTACAGTGCTTATTTCTTTAGGTAATGAATAAATTTGATTTAGCAACGATTGTAGTTCAAGCTTTTCAAAGACAACGAGCATTAAATCGATTGTGAATGAGCCAAGTGTACACCAGCCGGAATGGGCTTTCATTGATTAGACCATATTCACACATTTGTACTGCATGCAGTCCCTGCTATTGCCCTGTTACCTATATCCATTATGGAGACATTTTATTGCTGCCTGTATCCATTATAGAGACATTTAATTGCTGCCTGTATCCATTATAGAGACATTTCATTGTTAATTGTATTTGTATTAAAAGAAACATTTATTGTTAATCGTGTGCATTAAGCAGGCACTTCAATGTTGACTATATCATTTATACAGTCATTTCATTGTTATGTTTACCCAGCATACAAACAGCGCTTGGTGCTGTTCTGTTTACGTGTTCATTATATAAGCAGTCCATATGTCACTATTACCAGCGCTTGATATTTTTCTGCCTATGTTCTCTACTGTACGGATATTTCAAGTATGACATTACTTCAGAGATTTGTAAAAGCAACATGCTAGAGTACACAACTATCCTACGCATTTTAAAAGTACAGAGGCCTTAAAATCAAATGTATCACCAACAAACCCTGTATGCATTATCTTGTACTGCCCAAGTGATATTTATATGTGTTAGTATCCCCATCACCAACAAATCCTGTATGCCTTATCTTGTACTGCCCAAGTGATATTTCAGAAATCTCACATATACCGCTAGCCTCCACCTACCCACTAGAACCCTCGGGTGTCAACGTGCAGTCTGCGCCATGAGTGTCGGCCTTTTCTTCTATGCTTTTCAGTGTAGGGGTCTTTGTTTCTCCCAATAGTCACATGACTTACAAAATTGCTTTTAGTTTGAGTGTCAAGAATCTTTACATTTTTCATTCCAATAGTTTACACAGAACCTACTTTAGTGGAGTGGCCTTCAGTCATCCACGTCCCATCACTGGAGCATGAATGTTTCTGTTGTCATTATTTTACATCTCGTCTACCTGTTCATACTCAAGTTCTGTAGCTGCAGGCATGCTGATATTTTGTACAGAGGTACATGTTTTGTGAATTGTTTTCTTTATAGCTTGATAGCTACTTTCACTCATTGATTTTAGTAAACCCATTACCCCACAAAAAATATCTAACTCTGACCTGTCCGCTCCAATGCATCGCATAGCAAATGCAGCTCGTGTATTCACTAAGTTTACAAATGCATTGCCTACAGAAATCTGAGATGAGGAGAAAGCAACCTGTCTTTCACAGTTTTCATTGCTACAATGAAATGTAAATTTACATGCCACTCCCTTTCTTTCAGTTTCAAACCTCACAGTATGGTGACAGTGACGGCACACAAAGTGCGATGAAATAATTTCACTAGGATTGCTACATTTATTATTCTCTTTCCTTCTGGATCTTCAACATCAACATCATTACTGCAAAGTCTTCTTCATTTTCTAAAGTTTCATTTTCACTAGATGACTTTTCTTTTTTTTCCTCCTCTGTAGTATAGAGTCAAACATCAGATCGTACAAGTCTTGAGTTTTCTGTACTGATCTAGTGGGCGTGTGACAATCACTTTCTGAACTGTTAATTGAAAGGCCTCTCGAACAATTGTTGTTGACGTTACTTTACATGCCACTTCCGACTGTTTCCTTACCTTATGTTTACTGATTGCCACGAAATGTGCATCTTTGAGGTTTTGAAGGCCCATATTTTTGATTAGTAGGAATAGTTACACTACCAAAGTAAGTAACCACAGTAATCCGTCCAAACCTGAATGAAAATGTAATGAACACGGCTCACTCAGCGATTAAAAAACAAACTCGTCGGAAGTGCACGGAACTAGGGAGTAGTTTAGTATTTTGAATTTCCATCGGGAGGGGTTATTGTTTATTTGATATGTTGTTAGCTGACTGAATGTTGCTTTACACCATTTTGAGCATTCTGAGAGGCCACCACTACACTCTTTAAATGGCATTATCTCTAAAACTACATCAGTCTGGCAAGTATTATAAATATAAGATGACAGAGAAATGATTTCCGAATGAAGTGACACATCCTGTTTTGAAAAAAAGACCTTTCCTAAAACTCTGGTGACTATGCCTTAAGGTCAGATCTGAGCACAGACTGATAGGAAACAACAGAAAAATGTATTACGGATTATGTCTGCATTAATTGGAAGTCGGTCATTGTTAACTGATCAGCAATAGACAACAGAAAATGTATTATGTTGTACGTCCAAAGTAACTAAAGATCATACCACACATTGAATGATAAACCCCTAATGGATATTGTAAAGAATGTACTTCATGACGAAACAACACTCGCCATCCTGTCGATATCCTTGACGTTCTACTGGACTGAAACGAATGGTTATCGATTTATACAAACTTACTCTCCCGCATACTATGCTAAGACACTGTCATCGTACAGACCCAGTATGGCTATCATGATGACTGTAAATGAATATAGATGACGCGTTTCGTAATTGTCCTGTCATGACTGACTGTTGTGAGTTGAGGATGTTTTATAAAATATCACCATCACTGACGCACTGATACATTACCTTGATGTGTGCCAAGGTATGGCACATTAAAACAAAATAGTATATGTTACAGTTTCACTGAACCAAGATATAGTTCAATTCCCCCTTTAATAGACAGCGAACAAGTCGTGAAGAACTTCCAACAAATTCGCAGTTTTACAAACATCTGATTGTCTTTAGGTCAGAAACTGGTAGAAAATATTGGGCAATATATCTTACGTCAAAACTGGTAGAAAATATTGGGCAATAGAACTTGCGTCAAAATTCAAAAAGTATTCAAAACACACATCGCATATATCCTTAGACAAATTGTAATAAACACTTAAAACAGGTACATAACCTCGTCAAACTATAACATACTCACAACACACACACACACACACACACACACACACACACACACACACACACACACACACACACACACACACACTCATACACACACACACACACACACACACACACACATATATATATATATATAGAGAGAGAGAGAGAGAGAGAGAGAGAGGGAGAGTGAGAGAGAGAGAAATATTTTAGAGGATATATGCACACTAAAGATTTTTTGTTTATCAGACAAGTGCGAATAACTTTAAGACACACTTTTACAGTTTTCTAACTTTCATTTTGTAATTATATCAACAGCAAAGAGATCATTGTTTTGAGAGTGAATGTGAACTCTAAGTGATTACGATTTATATATAGTAAACGTGCGTATAACATTAACAGACTCCCTCTAACTGTGAACACAACATTAGTAATGTACATCATTACATTTATTAATATCATAAATAGTTTGTTTGTGAGAGTGTACTACTGTACTATACTTGGTTATGTTTACACTACCATAGTTTGTTTGTGAGAGTGTACTATACTTGGATATGTTTACACTACCATAGTTTGTTTGTGAGAGTGTACTATACTTGGATATGTTTACACTACCATAGTTTGTTTGTGAGAGTGTACTATACTTGGATATGTTTACACTACCATAGTTTGTTTGTGAGAGTGTACTATACTTGGATATGTTTACACTACCATAGTTTGTTTGTGAGAGTGTACTATACTTGGTTATGTTTACACTACCATAGTTTGTTTGTGAGAGTGTACTATACTTGGATATGTTTACACTACCATAGTTTGTTTGTGAGAGTGTACTATACTTGGTTATGTTTACACTACCATAGTTTGTGTTTGAACACTCACTACTTGTGTGAACTATAAATGTCTTTACTTTAACTATTAGTATTTGCGATTGAACTACTAATTTTGTTTATTTCTTAAACCATCATTGCCTGAGTTTGGACTATCATTTTGTAATTTGTGACTCATTGTTTGTGTCGGGACCCTCATTGCCTGCGTTTGGAATATATCATTTTGTAGTTTGTGGCCCATTGGTTGTGTCAGGACCATCATTGCCTGCGTTTGGATAATGGTTGTGTGTGATATGACTATCATTGCTGGTTTTTCAACTGCTAATGGTTCTGATGGTGTTTCCTCATTCATGCGTGAATGTCTTTATGTATGTTTTCTTCTTTCATTGTGTGGTACATTGAATGTCCTTATATATGTTTTCTTCTTTCATTGCGGGTGTGTGAACGTTAGTACTTCCTGGTACCTATTTAACACTCCCAAAACATTTCAGAGAGATTATGTGTGTCATGAAAGATATAATCTCTTATAAAAGCGTTTTATCTATTAGGCATAACTTGTAGTAACTGTAACCCGGTACTTTTGTAAGACTCAGCGAATAGTGAAACACGTTTCTCTAGATCTGTGAAGAAAGAGATTATATTTAGTGATATGAATTACAGACTTATGTTCCCTTACTTTTAGAATTGTTAGTCTTTTCTTTATTACATTTTTGTTCTTATATATTAGTGTAACGTAACTACATTTTGTTTGTTTGCTATACATTTTACAATAACTTTATATCGCCTTAAACATTTTCTATCCATCATAGGGCAACACTTAGTTATTTCTATCCATCATAGTACAACACTTAGTTATTTCTATCCATCATAGTACAACACTTAGTTATTTCTATCCATCATAGTACAACACTTAGTTATTTCTATCCATCATAGTACAACAGTTATTTCTATCCACCATAGTACAACACTTAGTTATTTCTATCCATCATATTACAACACTTAGTTATTTCTATCCATCATAGGGCAACACTTAGTTATTTCTATCCATCATAGTACAACACTTATTTATTTCTATCCATCATAGTACAACACTTAGTTATTTCTATCCATCATAGGGCAACACTTAGTTATTTCTATCCATCATAGTACAACACTTAGTTATTTCTATCCATCATAGGGCAACACTTAGTTATTTCTATCCATCATAGGGCAACACTTAGTTATTTCTATCCATCATAGTACAACACTTAGTTATTTCTATCCATCATAGGGCAACACTTAGTTATTTCTATCCACCATAGTACAACACTTAGTTATTTCTATCCACCATAGTACAATACTTAGTTATTTCTATCCATCATAGGGCAACACTTAGTTATTTCTATCCATCATAGTACAACACTTAGTTATTTCTATCCATCATAGGGCAACACTTAGTTATTTCTATCCACCATAGTACAACACTTAGTTATTTCTATCCATCATAGGGCAACACTTGGTGGGGGGCGTGAATCTAAATGACCGTCGGTGATATCCAAATTATCAGTATAACAGTTATTGATAATGTATGTATTCAGTAATCCACTTCTTGATTCTGCATTTTTAGATATTATATGCTTAAAAATAAAATTTGAAATAACATATTACAAAGTGACCCAAAGGTATTTGCTACAAGTGTAATGTTTCGCTCTTTATTCCCCAGGCAACTTAATTATTTAAATGCAAATTTCGCCTTGAGTTTCGTACTGAAAGAGTAAACAGACCTTTACGTAAGCCCCATGCGATTGAAATGTATGCGTTACTGTGTGTAAATAGAATGATAGGTCTGTTTTTATTCTCTTTGCTAGTTCTCTGACTTCTGACTACACTGTTTGATTGTGCAGTTCGTATTTATCTTTTAAGTTACAGTGTGTTTTTATTGCTTATTTCAATTTAGCACTGACTGTATTTCAATCCCTTCAAAGACAACGAGCATTAAATCGATTTCGAATGGGGGAAGTGTACACCAGCCGGAATGGGCTTTCATTGATTAGACCACATTCACATATTTGTACTGCATGCAGTCCCTGCTATTACCTGTATCTATTATAGAGACATTTTATTGCTGCCTGTATCCATTTGTCACGTGTCCGGTTATGTTTAATGACAGTCCTATATTAGATTCCCAAATATCAATATTGGTTATTGATTAACTTCTAATAATAGCTACAGCCGGACGGCCTGACCTATCTTCTACGAGTATGCCAGTGATTCAGGCTATTATACAATGACACATCGCCAGATAAATCAGTTGACGTGCCCAAGCTAGTGACATTATCTTCCGCTTTATTTATTATTTAATAGTGTGATTCATTTATGCCGGCTCCACCCCCAACTAGCTTTCAACAATCGTCGTTACATCAAATTATGCAAGAATGGGTAAAGATAACAAATGAAATTTATAACAAAATTGTAATAAAAAGAACATTAATTAATACACAGAAGTTCAAGAGTTCATCTATCGCGCCCAACCCGATTCTTATATATTGTTTTTAGATCTTGTTCATTAATCCTGTTGAGCACACATAACTAGAGTCTTCTGAAGATCTGCCATAGTCTATTCTGCTCCAGCAGTAATGGCGTCATGCTGCAGTTGTCTTCTATGGCCAACACAACATCAGATAAGAACTCTGGACGTTGTCCTCAAAAGATCTTCCGTTACTTGGGGTGGTTCCTGAGACCAACTGTAATGAATAGCATCATTCTCTGTGTTACGTGTCCAGTTTTTATTTATAGACCCTGCTTAGGATTTTATGGAAACTTTAATTTACTTGATTAAATTAATTTCCTCTCTTCAAACTAAACAGACTGGTTGCTCAAATTATCATTCGACTAAGTTAAAAATGCGTCTTTGTAGTCAAGACAACAGATTTACGAACTGACAACTTGCGTACAATAGCTGGCTTGGAAACCGTTAAAACTCTCTTAAATTAATATGCATTCAAAACGTTCATTTAGCTCAATCGTCCCCCATCCAAACCACATGATTAGGTCTATATGCATAAGAATCACTACGAAAGAGGTTTTTAACAAATGTAAAAATAAATTTAATATTTAACATGTAACGATAACAATTAATTACGAGCACGAAGTCTCGATTTCAACAGTAGCAAATAAATCAGTGCTTATAATGAGTTACAGTCACTTGTTTATAGAAGGTTGGTTGCCCAATAGTCTTTTGGTCTCAGGAGAACAGATCATTACTTATCTGTGCTCATGAATGCCACGTGGTCTCCAAACTGGTTAGATCTGGTCCACATCACTGATTCATCGCTGGTACTGCCCGTAGCATCAACAGTCAACCGTCCACTCAGTTACTGCGCTATGATGTATCTATCTATTTATCTATCTCGTGTTTGTTTGTGCAAGATTTGTATAATACACTGTGTATTTGTATAATATGTAAAATTGTAATTTGCGAAATTTTCTCAGGAGGACTACTTCTGAAAGGAGCGCTCCTGGTACCTGTTCTTGTATCTTTCACAGTGAGCTTTACAGATGTTTCAAGTGAGTGCATTTGACATCAAGTATATTATATATACAGTGACTGCATGCTGATGTCAAGTGTTATGTCTATTCATTGACATCCTAAGGGGCATATATGTCTACACACTGACTGCTGACATCTGGTGTTATGTCTACATAGTGACCTCTTGCTGACATCTAGTGTTATGTGTACACAGTGACCTCTTGCTGACATCTAGTGTTATGTCTACATACTAACTGCTTGCCTACATCTAGTGTTATGTCTGCACAGTAACCTCTTGCTGACATATAGTGTTATGTCTACACAGTGACCTCTTGCTGACATCTAGTGTTTTGTCTACATACTAATTGCTTGCTGACAAGTAGTGTCTAGTGTTATTTCTAAGTGCTATTAGTAATAGTAGTAGTAGAAATTAGTACTACTAGTAGTGATTAGTAATTAGTAGAGAGGAGTACTTAGTAGTAGTAATAGTAGTAGTAATAGTTAATAATTAGTAGCAGTAGTATTAACTACCTAACATTTACTACTAAGTAGCAAACGATGATGACAACAACACCAGTGGCATTAGCAATGACATAATGATTAGTGATCAGATACAGGAAGCACTTAATAAATTGAAGTACATAGGAGCCATCGTGACATACGAGGGATCAAAACCAGAAATATTGTCCAGGATTGCACTGATAATAACAGCAATGGCAAGGCTGAAGACAGTTTTGAAAGACAGAAACATCTCAGTCAGCTCAAAGATCAGACTTATGTGCTCCTTTGTTGTATCTGTGCTTTTATATGGCTGTGAATCATGAACCCTCACAGCGGATCTCGAAAGGAGGATACAAGCTTCTGAAATGAAATGTTTTCGAAGGTTGCTTGGCATTTGGTATAGAGATCATGTCACGAATGAGGAAATGGGAAACAGAAATAGGCAAGCCATTGCTCCCTATGAAGAGCTATTGGCCATTGTGTTAAAACGCAAAATGAAATGGTATGGGCATGTCACACGATCAACAGGGTTTGCCAAGACAATCATGCAAGGTACTGTGCAAGGAAGGCGAAGGAGAGGAAGACAGAAGAAAAGATGGGAGGATAACATCTCAGAGTGGACAGGACTGAAACTGAACAATACAATAAGATTAGAAGAGAACAGAATGGTATGGAGGAAACTGGTTGTCAGGTCATCAGTGGTGCCCCAACGTTCGAGAAGACTAAGGGATAGATAGATAGATAGATAGATAGATATATAGATAGATAGATAGGTAGATAGATAGATAGATAGATAGATAGATAGATAGATAGATAGATAGATAGATAGATAGATAGACAGACAGATAGATAGATAGATAGATAGACAGCAAAAGATAGTAGTAAGTAGTAGATAATAGGATTAAATAGTAGCAAGCGGTAGTAGTTAGTAGCAGATAGTACAAGTATTATTAAGTAGCTGTGTGTAGTAGCAGCATTTTCAGAAGTATATAGTAATAGCATAGGCTGTAGTAGGTGATAGTTGTAGTAATAGGACACGCCGATCTGTGGCCAATAAGGAAATTGAAGTTGATTGTGGTGCTAATGAAGATTACTAAGATAATGAATGTGATAATAAACAATGTATCCTTTCAAGAACAGCAACTGTACCTTTATAATTTATAGAATATATTGACAATTTTGGCTTGCTTCTTGTAAAATAAATTCATTACTCTGATAGCTATGTGTGTTTCAAATAATGCATTTAATTTTTATACATCTGTCATCCTACTATTTGTTTCTTCTATCCGGTGTGCTGGTACTTTTCTGTGTGATTGTGCACCTGTATGTGATTGTTAATGTGTTTTTATTTACATGATTATGTATGTGTTTTATTTACATGAATCATGTGTATCTGTTTTTATGTGATTGTGTGTCTGTTCTTCTTTATGTGACTGTGTATCTGTATTTATTTATGTGATTGTGTAATTGTGTTTATTTATGTGATTGTGTGCCTGTTCTTCTTTATGTGACTGTGTATCTGTATTTATTTATGTGATTGTGTGTCTGTTCTTCTTTATGTGATTGTATATCTGTATTTATTTATATATTGATTTATCTTTTGTATGTAAATGATTGTGCATGTTTTTATTTATATGATTGTGTATCTGTTCTTAGTTTGAAAGTTAGACATGTAAAACTTTATTTAGTTTTAGTTTGTTGATTTATGTTCCATCAGAAATATTTCTGCCATAAGCATTTAATGTACATTATACATATACATTAAGTTTGTTGGTATTTCAGTGAAATATGTACACTATGTAGAGAGAGGGAGAGGGAGGGAGAGAGAGAGAGAGAGAGAGAGAGAGTCAGACAGACAGACAGACAGAGAGACATCAACTCTTAGTTTAATTGGTATTTCAGTGAAACATATACATTGTGACTTGACATCTGTTTTTTTTAGTATGCGGAGGGAATTTTACAGCAGCGCAAGGAGTTATTGAGTCTCCTAATTATCCAGGAAACTATAACAACAATTTGGACTGTGCTTACGTCATCACACAACTAGTTGGATATCGTATTATTCTGACTTTCACTTACTTCCAGGTGGAGGCGGGATCCAGGTGTAGCTACGACTTTATAGAGGTATTTTGTTTTATTATCTATTACTGCAGCGTTAAGTTGTGTTACATAATAGCAGTCAGGCATGCTCGCTATCTATTACTGCAGCGTTCAGTTATGTTACATAATAGCAGTCAGGCATGCTCGCTATCTATTACTGCAGCGTTAAGTTGTGTTACATAATAGCAGTCAGGCATGCTCGCTATCTATTACTGCAGCGTTCAGTTATGTTACATAATAGCAGTCAGGCATGCTCGCTATTTATATATACATGCTCACATAATTATTGGGTTTGTTTTAGATATTTAGTCTTTTATACGTGATAACCTTTAAGGCTTGCACATTGTCTATTATATTTATGCTCGTGTAATTATTGTTTTTTCTTTTATTTAGATAATTCGTCTTTTTCTTTCTTTCTTTCTTTACTCATGTGACGGAACAATAGAAAGTGTTTCGTGCATTTATCAAATCGGTGTTGTTTCCTAATAAAACTCTAGAGTTATATTGTTTGTGGCATTTAAATTTAATGTTTTACTGTTTCGTGCATTTATGAAATCGGTGTTGTTTCCTAATAAAATCCTATAGTTATATTGTTTGTGGTAATTAAATTTAATGGTTTCCTTGCGTAAAATATATTTACTGTCGTTGCTTCGTTCCTTAACACAGATTCGAGATGGCGATTCTGAAAACTCTCCTTTGCTTCTTGGACGTACGTGTGGGTGGACTACCCCCTATCCACAAAAGAGCACCCAGAACAATATGTTTATTCGATTCAAAACTGACTCGTCAGTGACGCGCATTGGATTTAGTGCTGCATATAGAGCTGGTAAGTAATTGCAACTTCAACTTCATAGTGCAATGACATCGGATTTAGTGCTGCATTTAGAGCTGGTAAGTAATTGCAACTTCAACTTTATAGTGCAATGACATCGGATTTAGTGCTGCATATAGAGCTGGTAAGTAATTGCAACTTCAACTTTATAGTGCAATGACATCGGATTTAGTGCTGCATTTAGAGCTGGTAAGTAATTTCAACTTCTACTTCATAGTTCAATGACTATTTCTACTACTTAATAACATAACTACTACTACATATTACAATAACTACTTCTACTGCATACTCCAAATTCACTTCTACTACATAGTTCAATAGCTAGTTCTACTATGCAGTGCAATAACTACTTCTACTGCAATAACTTCGAGCGAATAGCGCAATAGCTACTTCTAATCCACACTTAATAACTCATTTTGCTCTGTGACAATAACTTCTACTTTTAATATCACAACTATGACTCTGCTCTTAATACCATGCTGTCGATACTACTAAATATGCTACTAATAATTTAATATTATCATTTCTGTTTCTTTAGCTACTACAGAAAATACTATCAAACTGTAGAAAAGTCACATTTTAATGGTGTGTCCATACAATTTAGCAATTTTAAAAATGGTATTATTGAATGATTTGCTTACATGTCGTATATATTGCAGTATGTATACTGAAACAATGATATAAATGTCACGTTGCGTTATACATATTGAAGTAATTCTGTATATGTCGTGTGTCGCGTGAATAATGTCGTAACAATTGTATAACTGTCGTATATTACATTATATATAGTGAACTAATTATATAACGGTCAAATCTTGCATTATAGATAGTGAACTAATTATATAACGGTCAAATCTTGCATTATATATAGTGAACTAATTATATGACGGTCAAATCTTGCATTATAGATAGTGAACTAATTATATAACGGTCAAATCTTGCATTATAGATAGTGAAAGAATTATATAACGGTCAAATCTTGCATTATATATAGTGAACTAATTATATGACGGTCAAATCTTGCATTATAGATAGTGAACTAATTATATAACGGTCAAATCTTGCATTATAGATAGTGAAAGAATTATATAACGGTCAAATCTTGCATTATAGATAGTGAACTAATTATATAACGGTCAAATCTTGCATTATATATAGTGAACTAATTATATGACGGTCAAATCTTGCATTATAGATAGTGAACTAATTATATAACGGTCAAATCTTGCATTATAGATAGTGAAAGAATTATATAACGGTCAAATCTTGCATTATAGATAGTGAACTAATTATATAACGGTCAAATCTTGCATTATATATAGTGAACTAATTATATGACGGTCAAATCTTGCATTATAGATAGTGAAAGAATTATATAACGGTCAAATCTTGCATTATAGATAGTGAAAGAATTATATAACGGTCAAATCTTGCATTATAGATAGTGAAAGAATTATATAACGGTCAAATCTTGCATTATAGATAGTGAAAGAATTATATAACGGTCAAATCTTGCATTATAGATAGTGAAAGAATTATATGACGGTCGTATCTTGACATGTGAAATGAACTGTACTGCCGTCGCTTTGTCTGAATGAAATGTAACTCTGAGATTAACCACTTTACATTTAATGATTTGCCCTGACACATAATACGTGTTTGCACTAATTATTAAGTATGCATTTAAGTGGCTATGTATTATTTTTCTTTGCCAGCAGCCTGTTAAGGATAGTTATAAACACAGACACAACATAATGCTTATCCAGACACCCGATGTATTACTTTCTTTCTATCATGCATGACCGTGTACTTGCAGGGGTAGTTATAAGCACATACAAACACAACATCATGCTTATCCAGACATCCCATGTATTAATTTCTTTCATGCATGACCGTGTACTTGCAGGGGTAGTTATAAGCACATACAAACACAACATCATGCTTATCCAGACATCCCATATACAAACACAACATCATGCTTATCCAGACATCCCATGTATTAATTTCTTTCATGCATGACCGTGTACTTGCAGGAGTAGTTCCACACGAGATGATGCTGGCAACGTTTGAAGAGAGCATCGTTCGCATGGACATGGAGACACTGAGTTACATTAACATCCCCATCAGCAACTTGCGGCAACCAGCAGCTATCGACTACGATCCAGTGGGTGATCGTATTTATTGGACAGATCTGGTCACCAATGGAATTCAATGTGCATTTCTCAATGGCAGTAACACAACCGTCTTGAAGAATCTAGGTTTGGGTGAGTTTGGAGATAGACACTGGTAAATGTGGGACTTATAAAAATATCAGTTCTTATCATTGTTAATTGTGTTCATTACTGTAGTAGACACATTTCTGTGGTGTGAACTGTTCTAGCAATTTTTGTCTGCGTGACTTTAGTTGTGTGAAAGGTATTTTTGTCTGCGTGACTTTAGTGGTGTGAAAGGTACTTTTGTCTGCGTGACTTTAGTGGTGTGAAAGGTACTTTTGTCTGCGTGACTTTAGTGGTGTGAAAGGTACTTTTATCTGCGTGACTTTAGTGGTGTGAAAGGTACTTTTGAAACAAATGACAGAGAGCGAAGACAAATTACTATATGCATTAATGGTTTCTCACAAGTGAAACACACCAGTTTTTAAGTTATCAATAGTTAACATTTTGTGCTTTAATATATTCTAAGCTTTCAACACAATACAAGATTTGTGCATGAATAAAGTCGTACAAAAAAATACAATTTCGAAACCTAATGCATTAAGGAAAAAATATTTTATTTAATTTATGCCCATGGAAAATATGAAAAAAACTAGTTAAGTAGAAACTTTGTAAAATTCAAAAAAGGACGAAACGTTAAGTCTCACTTGGAATTTTTAAATAGCGTTCACCTGCCACTAGTAAAGATTATTACTGTTATTCTCACGAGTAGTAGATGTAGATAATGCACGGAAGGATAACTTTTGGTCCATGCCTCGGGATCATTGAATATGTGATATTGTGTGGGAAAACACTTCCACTGCTAATCTAGCCGTATGCAACAGATCCTAAGACAAAAGCAATAGACTAAATAGCTAATGACTGCGTTCAGAACCGGACATCTCTCTTTGTCCACAAATTCAAAATTGAATAGACAGCAACATTCTCTACTGCAAGTAAACTTAAACTCAGCCCATTGGCTAGTCTCCTTCTCATAAATCATAACCATTGGATAATTAAAAAAAAAGAACTGCTCACTCAGTTTCCACTAGGTCAGCAAATCTAGAATGTTCTAGCCGCAGGCTGCTTACTTCAACTCAAACACTTAAAATAAAAACACCATAAGGAGTGTCCAAGGTCGGGTCACTCTGACAATTTAGCAACTTAAATAACAATTAAAATTAAAAAAATAGGGAGGGGCAAATTTACTCTATCACAGATACATAGAGAGATAGGTAGACAATTATTGTGTGAGAAGTAGTTGTTCAGTTTCCTATATAGGATATTTTATTATTTTGTTTGTTTATTCTCTTGATGACAGTGGCCAGCCCTCAAGGTCTTGCTGTTGATTCCAAGTCACGCCTTCTCTTTTATACTGATGCTGGCACCAACGTCATTGGGATGCTGACATTGTCTGGACTGTACCACAAATACCTAATAGACACCGAGCTAGAACAGCCTCGGGACATTGTGCTAGACAACAGAAATGGGTAAATCTAGTGAACACGATAACAAACACACTAATACTTCAGTGCATACACTCATTAAGTACAATTAGTCATAGTATTACTTTACAGGCATAGGCATTCAAAACTCTGCATTATAGTATATAATATTCATTACTTTATATTACAGAATAAATATAGTGCATCATGTCCATGACTTTACATTGCAGACAAAATATAAAGTATGTTTACTGACATAAAATTACAGCCAAAATATAGTGTATAATATTCATTACTTTGTACATAGCAGTCAAATTACAGTGTATAATATTCATGGTTTTGTACATTGTAGCTAAATAATGAAATCCCGCTAAAATGATTTAGGTTTTACAGTTAGATCGCATAGCATGAGCGAGTCAACTTTACAGCTTACTACATGCTTGGCTCTATACAGGAAAATAAAATAAATGTCATCACAAAATATTCATGTATCTTTTTTGCAACCTACCTAGCACCCAAAACCAATTAGAGATCTACCTAGCACCCTGAACCAATTATAGATCTACATTACATCTTCAATCAATTATAGATCTGCCTAGCACCTAAACCACTTACAGATCAATTGACAGTCTAAACTACTTATAGCTCTATCTAATACCCTAAGCTACATAGTGCTTTAGCTTAATTCTTTCTAACACACTAACCTAATTATAGGTATATTTAACACCCTAATCCAATTACAGATCTACCTGATACCCTAAACCATTTAAGGTTAAGTATGCATCCTAAACTACTAAACAAATATCCTAAAACACATATAGCCCTAGTTTAGCTCTATCTAATATCCTAGACTAATTATAGATGTAGACAACACCCTATACCAAATGAACAATTATCTAACACCCTAAAAGAATTATATGTCTACATAATACCCCAAACCATTTATTGATATTTATAACACCTTAAACCAGTTACAACTCAAAATTACTTCTTAAACAGTTATAACTCTACATTATACACTAATCCAATTATATCTCTACCTTACAGCTTCAATCCGTCATAACTGTTTTGCTGACTAAAGTTTGCACGATAGTCATAGCACTATCGGTCAGATTACAAGTATATTTTATGTATAGAATTAATGTTTTAATTTCTTTTTAAAAAACTGTTCACTTATAATTCTCTTGGTAAGAATATTTGTCATATACATCATTAGAATATACATCTTATTACCATAGTCATATACATCATTAGAATATACATCTTATTACCATAGTCATATACATCATTAGAATATACATCTTATTACCATAGTCATATACATCATTAGAATATACATCGTATTACCATAGTCATATACATCATTAGAATATACATCTTATTACCATAGTCATATACATCATTAGAATATACATCTTATTACCATAAGTCATATACATCATTTCATAAACAGAACATTGTTCTGGACGGACTGGGGAAAAACTGCAAAGATTGAGCGCTCCAATTACGATGGCAGTGGCAGACAAATAATTGTCAGTGCTAACCTGACCTCTCCAAACGGACTGGCTATCGACATGGCAAGTAAGTACTTTTCACTTCTCAATTTCCTTCCGTCTTACTATTTTCTTGTTGTAGATGGTATGGATGTTTTCTGTTAAGTCTTAAAATAAGTAATACGTTACAAGAAATAAACCTTCATCTATGTGCACACAAAAAAGTCAGTATTGTTGATGATCGTGGATATACATTAATCATAGAACTGTACATATACAATAATCACAAAGCAGTACATAATTATAATAGAACAGTACATATACAATGATCATATAGCACTACACATACAATAAATTCTTAATTTTTCGTTTCAAATCATAATCCTTTGCTGTTTATTGATTATTAAAATGTGATATCGCTAAACCTACCACGCAAATTATATTATGAAACCGATAATAATGTGCTTATTGTTCACAGTCTTTAGAAGAACAATTTAAAATGTACTAGGACATTGCCCTAGTACGATGCAAAATCCCGTATACTGAGAGTTCAAAGTTTTCTTTATATGCAAACTTGACACATTTGATATAGATGGCTCCACTCAGTTTACTTTGAGATGCACTAAAACACATATAAACAGATGGAATACCTATTTTTTACAAACATTACTTTGAGATGCACTAAAACACAGATTAACAGATTGAATATCTATTGTTTACAAACATTACTTTGAGATGCACTAAAACACAGATTAACAGATTGAATATCTATTGTTTACAAACATTACTTTGAGATGCAATAAAACGCATATAAACAGATTCAATATATATTGTTTACAAACATGACAAGGTGCAAAGTCACAATATTGCTATTTTTCCTCGAAATAATATAACTCAGAGATGACCCAATATTTACTTGTCATGAAAGTTAAGAAAATATGTGTAATTATATGGACAAACAATATGTGTAATTATATGGACAAACAATATGTGTAATTATATGGACAAACAATATGTGTAATTATATGGACAAACAATATGTGTAATTATATGGACATACAATATGTGTAATTATATGGACATACAATATGTGTAATTATATGGACAAACAATATGTGTAATTATATGGGCATACAATATGTGTAATTATATGGACAAACAATATGTGTAATTATATGGACAAACAATATGTGTAATTATATGGACAAACAATATGTGTAATTATATGGACATACAATATGTGTAATTATATGGACAAACAATATGTGTAATTATATGGACAAACAATATGTGTAATTATATGGACAAACAATATGTGTAATTATATGGACAAACAATATGTGTAATTATATGGACAAACAATATGTGTAATTATATGGACAAACAATATGTGTAATTATATGGACAAACAATATGTGTAATTATATGGACAAACAATATGTGTAATTATATGGACAAACAATATGTGTAATTATATGGACAAACAATATGTGTAATTATATGGACATACAATATGTGTAATTATATGGACATAAATATATCTCAAAGAACGTATTTAATGTGCGTATTAAATACAATTGTAGCATTTTGTAATAAAGGAGTGTTACTGAGGTTATTGTCATAATTAGGGTTAATATATTTCGAGAAATCACTCATTGTATTAATTTCCCTATCTTAGTGTTAATAATTTTCATGACTGTTCACACTTTTAGGCCCATAATTACTATTCAGACTACACAGGTATATTATTCCTCTATAATAACACTACACTATTACATATTACATCAACATTACAGCACCGAACTACTACATTACTAATGTTTCACTTCACTATTACATAACTTCACAAAAGACAACACTAAACTATTGCAAGATGTAATGAAAAGACAACTCTAAGCTGCTGCAAGATGTACTGAACAAACAATACTAAGCTGTTCATACTTCATAAAAGATTTACAATAGTACCATTGCATTTTGTTAATAAGTAATCTAGATAACAACATTTGATGTAAAACATATCAATACAATCATCAAAACAGAAGTATACAAACATTTTGGGATCAAAATAGAAGCGGGATTTGCAATGTACTACGGTGGTCATATCATATATATGTAGTTCTCTTCTCTACAAGGAATTAAGTCAATCTTTGAATTCTACTGGATTGGCGTCTTTCTTCTCTCTCATTTTAGGAATCAGTGCCTGTGTCTATAGAACTCACCACTTCTTAATTCTTGCCATACTAACTGCAGTACTTAAAATTTGTATTAACAAAATCTTGGTTTCGTTTTCTCTTAACCAGAGTTGCATCCCCTGTTAGTTGTAGTTCTTTTTAATATTTTGCAGCAGATCCCTTTTATCCCATTATGAAAATATATAGAGTACACTCTATAAAAGTCTATAGTCATCACAATGTCATCGAAAGTGCAGGATAAAATTACTGTGCGTCGTCAACTAGCGTACTAACCCAAATCCCCACGAGTTCTCTCTTTAAATAGTCGTTAATGTTTACTATTGTTTCTTAAGCTTCTTCATTATCGAACAAACATTATTTTCTTCATTATCGTACAAACATTATTTCTTCATTATCGTACTAACATTATTTTCTTCATTATCGTACTAACATTATTTTCTTCATTATCGTACTAACATTATTTTCTTCATTATCGTACTAACATTATTTTCTTCATTATCGTACTAACATTATTTTCTTCTTACGAGGAACACAAACATTTAAATTGCTTCGCAATATAGTAAGTTATAGTTCATTAATTGCTTATAGAAATATAACAAATGAATCAATCAATTAACAAATTAACGAGAAGTTATTGATTATATGTATACATTTAAATCGATTAGTTACATCGCCTCCACTCTCAGTAAATGTATTACCTTAACGTTTACATCTTTTATCCGCAGTTAATATATATTTATGTGATAGGTTTTAAAACTTTGATCAACTCTTAAAATTCATTACTTCTCTGTGTTATTTATGTGATAGGTTTATAAAACGTTGATCAACTCTTAAAATGTATTACTTCTCTGTTTTATTTATGTGATAGGTTTATAAAACGTTGATCAACTCTTAAAATTTATTACTTCTCTGTGTTACTGATTTAATAACATTTTGGCAACAAATTAAATATAATATCACTGGACTGACAATTACTACTGTTGTGCACAGATAACCGTCTGTACTGGACTGACAATGACTGTTGTTGTGCACAGTTAACCGTATGTACTGGACTGACAATGACTGCTGTTGTGCACAGATGACCGTCTGTACTGGACTGACAATGACTGTTGTTGTGCACAGTTAACCGTCTGTACTGGACTGACAATGACTGCTGTTGTGCACAGATGACCGTCTGTACTGGACTGATAGTGGAACTGATTCAGTGGAGAGCAGTGACTTCAATGGCAACCAACGTCGCGTGATTTTCTACGTGGCTGGTTCCACATTTCTGGGCTTGTCATTATTTAAGACAGAGCTTTACGTAACTGACTGGATCCGCTCGAGGTTTGTTACATTTTCAAAGTAATTTATCTCATCAGTATTTACAATGTTTAATTTATTTTACCATCATTAGTAAACTTGCAATCAGATTAATTTATCTCATCAGTATTTACAATGTTTAATTTATTTTACCATCATTAGTAAACTTGCAATCAGATTAATTTATATCATCAGTAGTTACAATGTATTATTTCATTTACCATCATTAGCAAACAGAATAAAATTATACTTTCATCAATCATAAATATTTGCACCATATTACTTGCCGTATATACGAACTGTGAGGTCAATTTTGTAGTGCTTGGAATCTGTCTGAAGTATAGTAAAATTATTTGCATTATGTTAATTATGTACGACAAATCATAAACATATAGCTTTATAATCTATATAAAAGTATATGATAAAGTCAGTCCTCATAAATTATCGATTAATTAAAACCTTTTCTCTGTAAATTGTTAGTGTTTTAATATGTGCGGGCGTTTGTGTGAGTGAATGTGTGTGCGTGCCATATTTTGCATAATTATAATGAATGACGTTTTGGCATTTCAGTCGGTATGTAAGCTTGATGAGACGCGTTAATATTGACGGCACGCAGCCAGCTAATATTTTTTCTGTGAACGCTCGACTGGATAATGTTCATATGTACTCCGAATACACAGACAAGCAAGGTTTGAAGTGACATATTTTGCTCCACCGATAATATTCATGTTTTTTTTACCAAAATACAGACAGGCAAGATTTGATATTATACTTCATTCCAACGATACTATTCATGTATTGCGAAAGAACATACAGCCAATTTCTGTGTGCTACAAAATATACAGAGAAGAAATGTTTTAAATTATATAAAGCTATAGTATTCATATGTGTACAATATATATATATATATATATATATATATATGAGTCTACATAATTAACTGAACATATATAGATATATACATATACAGAAGCATGTGTAACTACTGACTAACTTCATTCATTGGGAAATTTGAATACATGCAGGTCTAAATGGCTGTGGACTTAATAATGGCGGATGCAGTCATTTTTGTCTACCTTTGCGAGGCAACAAAAGCATGTGCGCATGTCCTGATAGACAAGAACTTAATGCTACTCTAAACAAATGTGAACCAGGTAAAACTGAGCGTTGTAAACGTATGTACCAAATAGGAACTAAAATTTTACTTTAAATACATTTGCAGCAGGTAAAAATTGAAAACTATTCTAAATGCATAATTACCAAATAATAACTGATGTAGTCTAAACAAGTGTACCAAATAAGAACTGAAAGTTATTCTAAACATGTGTGCCAGATCAGAACTGAAAGTTGTTCCAAATAGGTGTACGAAATAAGAACTGAAGGCTAATCTATAAATAAGAACTGAACTTTATTCTATATACAGGTGTACGAAATAAAAACTGGAAATTGCTCTTAAAACATTGTACGAAATAAGAGCTGAAACATACCCTGAACAAATGTACCAAATAAGAACTGAAAGTTATTATATATGCGTGTGTACCAAATGAGAAGTGAAAGCTACTGTGAATACATTTGTAGCAGGTACGAAAGGAATGGTGCGATCATGTCTACAGGCTAGTTTTGTATTCGACGAATATTGTTTAATAACTTAATTAATTGCTTGCAGGTAAAATATATCGACAGAACTAATATGCATTTCTTAACCTGAAAATATATTTAAATCTATTTATACTTTTATCAGTATATTGTTGTTATTTTTTTTGTTTGTTGTTGTTGATTTTTTTTTTTTTTGGGGGGGCGCATAACTTCATCGTCTACCAAGTTCTTATAACGCCATTTACTATGACTTGTTACAGCCCACGACGTATGCTCTGTTAATAATGGCGGCTGTAGCCACTTCTGCTTGGCGCTGACTAGAAACACGAGTAAGTGCTCATGTCCAGACGGACTGCTGCTCAACAGTGATGAGAAGAACTGCAGTCTAGGTAACTATGTAAAAATGTGTGCAACTACAAACATATGGGTAACTGTAAATGTCTTGTAATGCAAACATCTGGTTTACTGTAATATGTTGTAACTTCCAATATCTAGGTAACGGTAAATATGTGTATAATGCGAAATATTGGTAATTTTAAACATATGTACAACCGCAAACATCCGGGTAATTGTATAAGTCTAGCAAATGTAAATATATGGGTAACTGTAAAAATCAGGTAAATGCGAGCATGGAGGGTGCTTGCACAAATCGAGTAAACGTGAACATTTGGATTATTGTTCAAATCTAGTAAATATAAACATCTGGGTAATTGTGCAAATCTAATAAATATAAACAAATGGGTAATTGTTGAAATATACTAACTGTAAACATTTGAGTAATTGTACAAATATAATAAATGTAAACATCCGGGAAATTGTACAAAGTTAGCAAATATAAACAGTTGGTTAATTGTACAAATCTAGTAAATGTAAACATCTGGGTAATTGTACAAATCTAGTAAATGTAGACATCTGGGTAACAGTACAAATCTAATAAATGTAGACATATGGGTGACTGTAGAAATCTAGTAAATGTAGACCTCTGGGTAACTATACAAATCTAGTAAATGTATACATCTGGGTAATTGTACAAATCTAGTAAATGTAGACATATGAGTGACTGTACAAATCTAGTAAATGTAGACATATGGATGACTGTACAAATCTAGTAAATGTAGACCTCTGGGTAACTATACAAATCTAGTAAATGTAGACATCTGGGTAATTGTACAAATCTAATAAATGTAGACTGTACAAATCTAGTAAATGTAGACATATGGATGACTGTACAAATCTAGTAAATGTAGACATATGGGTGACTGTACAAATCTAGTAAATGTAGACCTCTGGGTAACTATACAAATCTAGTAAATGTAGACATCTGGGTAACTGTACAAATCTAGTAAATGTAGACATCTGGGTAATTGTACAAATCTAGTAAATGCGAACACCTAAGTAACTACGCATGCTGAGCATCAAGTCTTCAGTAACTAGTGCAAAATGAAGTTTGGAATTGCAAATACATTGCCTGTTTTATATTTAAACTATGTATTAATGTGTTATTTAATTTTAATATACATATAGCCAAATACACAAAATGAAAATAGAGCATAAACTTAGAGACATGCATATATATATAATTAATTTAAAGATAGCATTTTCGTAGGATTAAAATATATTTGATTATGAAACAGTAATTCATTTTGTAGATTTCAGTGATTAATGAATCCAAATGCAAGCAAATTCTATAAATGAGCATCAATGCACATCTACTTAATGGCGACATATGAGCTGAAATAATTCTTTGATCTTTATCAGCACACACTGATATGCAGCAACTTATTATTACAAAATCAACCTTTACAAAATGACAAAACTTGAAACCATAATTTCCTTTGGTGTTGCCAAGACTACATTGCCAAATAACCTCTATACTGCCATACTCGATGGAATTGTATTGCATGTGGTGCTATTGTTATTTCATCCAGCCTGGTTATGCCTAAGACTGAGAAATTTTTGTTGTTACAAACAAACACTACCTGTGGATGATTAACGTCATATCGACACAACAAAGTCACAAAGGTTCAACCACTTACACATTGTACTGTCAGGGTCGTTATAGACATTATACTTTAAAGAAAATATTAAACATTTATATAATAATAAAGTAGGAAAATTGTTATCAATCAATTAGCATTATGTTGCACAATTAACAGTAAACAAGAACTACTATCTAGTCTATTTCTGAATTATTTATTGAAATAGTTCTCCATTTTAATTTTAATCAGTGCTATCAAATACATTACCAGTGTGTTTTTTCTTGTTTCTAAATGTAATATCTTGGAAAATCACAACTCTGTTGGCTGTTAATGAGGAAAACGTAACCTGGTGGTTGATACTTTATAGTAATGGGATTGCGACACATGAAGCATTTGCTCCCGCCCTTTACTGTTTACATAGTGGTTCTTGGCCTTGACCGCCTTCACACGCCCTTTACTGTTTATATAGTGGTTCTTGGCCTTGACCGCCTTCACACGCCCTTTACTGTTTACATAGTGGTTCTTGGCCTTGACCGCCTTCACACGCCCTTTACTGTTTACATAGTGGTTCTTGGCCTTGACCGCCTTCACACGCCCTTTACTGTTTATATAGTGGTTCTTGGCCTTGACCGCCTTCACACGCCCTTTACTGTTTATATAGTGGTTCTTGGCCTTGACCGCCTTCACAACACACACGCCCTTTACTGTTTACATAGTGGTTCTTGGCCTTGACCGCCTTCACACGCCCTTTACTGTTTATATAGTGGTTCTTGGCCTTGACCGCCTTCACAACACACACGCCCTTTACTGTTTACATAGTGGTTCTTGGCCTTGCAAACCTTCACAACACACACGCCCTTTACTGTTTATAAAGTGGTTCTTGGCCTTGACCGCCTTCACAACACACACGCCCTTTACTGTTTATATAGTGGTTCTTGGCCTTGACCGCCTTCACAACACACACGCCCTTTACTGTTTATATAGTGGTTCTTGGCCTTGACCGCCTTCACAACACACACGCCCTTGCGTATTTGTCTCCACTGATTCTCTCAACGAAACCTAATGTTTGATCATCAGTTGTCTCAAAGCCTGAAAATCTCCCCCAAAGAACTATTTACATATTTTAAGTAAACCTTATAGCACTGCCAAACTGATTGTGAAAGTTAGGACTAGATCCCATGCTTTATATATTCTACTACGCTACATTGGAAGAGAATAATTCATAAAATACATTTCATCAATAGCAATATCTTATATACTCTTAGCAAATAAAGTCACGTTTACTGTAATTTTTCTTGTTACTTTTTATAAACTTATTAAATTTATGTTACATACTCTTAGCAAACAAGTCACATTTACTGTATATTTTCTTACTTTTTATAAACTTATTATTTGTATACCCTCTATGCATGTAGAGTAAGTTGAAAATGGGCGTTTACTGGTTGCTGATTTTAGTTTATATTTATAAAATATTCAAATCCACGTGCTCATTTTCTTTTCCAGGATGTGGAGGAACGTTTACAAACCTCACTGGTGTAATTACTTCCCCTAAATACCCTAGTAACTACCCGAACAGGGCGGACTGTGTTTATCTCATCCAGCAACCGGAAGGACTCCGCATCACATTGACCTTCCAGGACTTTCAACTTCAAGAAGGCAGCAACTGTGTCTTCGACTATTTAGAAGTGACGTGATATAGTTTGTCTACTAATTTATGTAGCAATATTATGAAATACTCAGGCTTGCAGGTCACGTGGTGTGTTTCGATCATAGTTTGCTCACTTATGCAGCAATGTCGTGGCATGCAATCTTACTGATTTGTTAACGTAGTTTTGTGTGATTATTAAGATATATTCATTATCTCGTGAACCAAGAACAATAATTGTCTTATCTAATGATGTAGGAACATATGTTCTCTTATCTAATGATGCAGGAACATATGATCTCTTATCTAATGATGCAGGATCACATTTTCTCTAATCTATGCTACATAAAAATCCTTGTCTGTTAAACGGGTGTGTTAACATGCAAGCTTACTTCATTAATTAATATTTCTTATGGGTTTTAGAAAATGTTTTTTTATTGATGTACTACAACTCATAGCCTAAAAAGATACAAATTCAAACTATTTATTATACTTTGTTTTATAATCTTATACTACTGACTGCCGTAGCACAAGTACCAAGAAAGCTGTATACTATTTTATAGTACATTCTCTTTCACAATTGCACAGTGTTATTCTTCCTTTTTAAAGTAAGTAAACATCTAGAGTGTCGTCACGATACACGTCTAGAACAAGCGGGTTTCTGTCACATTATTACCTAATGTGGACTATCCAATGTATGTATGCTTTCAGGAGGGTTTGTAAGGATTAAATTGCAGTACATGTTAGAGTCAGTTATTTGTCGGTGAATGGTTATATTTTGCCATATCGATTAAGCAATGGAGACCCATCATATTTCGTCTTTCAGTTATGTAACGCTGAATGGTTGTACTTTGTAGAGTCAGTTATTTGTCGGTGAATGGTTATATTTTGCCATATCGATTAAGCAATGGAAACCCATCATATTTCGTCTTTCAGTTATGTAACGCTGAATGGTTACGCATGCGTACTATGTCGTGTCATTTATCTAGTGGCTTTCCGGTGGTGGGACATACGGAATCTAAATAAAATATGCATCAGCGTTCGGAACATAATCTCACTATATAATAATCTGGGGTATTATCTCATTTAAAATTATGTATATTTTGTCGTGAATATTTCATACCAGTGTTAAGATCTCTATTGTCTTTTGGCTATAATGACTTTCAATTTATACATCTCTTGCTGGTGTCGGGACGTAATCATCATTTCAAGTTTGTTGCTGCGTTGTTTGGAAATATTGTGTATTATAAATTGTTTATCTTTATAGAAACGTCTTGTCAATTAAAATATAATGGTGATCATGCGCACTTTCTTGTCAGTGATGGCAGTTTGGGGATATATTCAGTCTCGCGAAGTAGAGTATCTTGCCGTTCAAGAAAAAAGTGATATATTGCTTCAAGTCAATTGTGTAAAGGTGCGGTGATATAATCTTGTATAAATAAACTTATTTATTTTTCTTACTTAACGTTATCAACATATATTGTTTGGTTCGTAATGAAATGGTGTTGGAATAAATTGCCATGTTGATTATATATTGATTTGAGAAAATATTTTCTCTTGTGAAGTCATGTAAAGTGTTGGTAAACATTTTGTTTTGTCGCTTATGAAGCGGTGTCAGACATTTCTCAGTTCAGCTGGAAAAGATTACTTATTAAAGTAGGCACATTTCTTACTAATGTAATGTTGTCCTTTCAGCTGGAAAAGATTACTTATTAAAGTAGGCACATTTCTTACTAATGTAATGTTGTCCTTTCAGCTGGAAAAGATTACTTATTAAAGCAGGCACATTTCTTACTAATGTAATGTTGTCCTTTCAGCTGGAAAAGATTACTTATTAAAGCAGGCACATTTCTTACTAATGTAATGTTGTCCTTTCAGGTGTTTAGACGAGTCACTATAACTATATTTTGTGTCATCAAATATTTGGACTGATAACCTGTAGAATAAATAAGCAGATAATGCATTGCAATTTTGTTGCTTTAATGGACCCTGTTTAATTCAGTGCCCCATAATGGAGTGGGTATTAACTGCAAACCAATTATATCTTATTTCTTAGATCAGAGATGGTGGGTTACCAACCTCTCCCTTGCTACATCTATCCTACTGCGGGTCGTCCGCCCCGTCCGTCCAGAGATCAAACCAGAACCAGATGTGGCTACATTTCAAGTCCGACTCAAGCCAAACCTTTCGAGGTTTCATGGCATCTTACAATGCCTGTCAGTCATTTGCCTATTCCTAGAGTTTTCTTCTTACACACCATAGTGTTCCTGACTTTCTTACACACTATTCGGTTGTTATCTCTGTTCCTGTTTACGTTTAACTTTAGTCAGTTAAATATTATTCTGGTTAAATACTGAAATAAGAAAAGAAGCAGAAACTAAGAAGAATTAAAACCAGAATACGAGCGTTAAAATAATATTTAATTTTGATAATGAACTTTAACAATTCTATCTTCTTACTTGCTATATGTTCTGTACAAGCCCTTATAAGGCCTATATAAATGATTCTAACTAAATGAAATGCATGTATTTTCCTAGTAATTACATATTTTTACATCTGTCTGTCTGTCTATCTATCTATCTATCTATCACACACACTAAATTTGCTTACGCTTGCCGGATAAAAGTGGTCGAGTTTTATTTATTTTAATTATCTGAATATGCACTAATCTACATATCAACACATTCGTATCAACACAGTTCAGTTCAATAATAAGTGTTATTTTACCAAAATATATACGTTTACCTATCCAAATTTATATCTTCACTTTTATATACAGGCTATATGCTAATGAACTTGTTATTAGAAATGTTACATTTGACAGCAAAGAAAAAGACCAGTCTCGATAGATTTTCCTATAGGACAACTTATTATTATTATTATTATTATTATATTACTATAATATTTGCCAGTATGCATAATTTTTCTTTTCTTTCTCCAAATATATGATTAATGTCTTGCTGTTTGCTCTCACAGCTTACATTCCACACCAGTTTATGCTGGTCACCTTTGAAACCACAATTTTACGTATCAACATTGAAACGCTCAACTACATCCGCATTCCTGCCAGTAACCTCACACAGCCTGTGGCAGTCGACTATGACCCTGACAAAGACCGTTTATACTGGACAGATCTGGCCAGGCAGGAAGTGCGCTCAGCTTTTCTCAATGGCACAAATACTACACTGTTGCGATCTCTCGGCTCAGGTGAGAAATGCACTTCTTTGTATTCAAGTGTGCAAGATTTGTGTTTCTGCTCAGGTAAGATATTCATTTCTTTGTATTCAACTGTGCAAAGTTTGTGTACTCCTTTCTTTACAGTTTATATATACACTTCTTTGTTATTCAAGCGTGCTGTGTGTGTGTACTCTGTTCTGCTCAAGTCTCATAAACACTTCTTTGTATTCAAGTGTGCACAATTTGTGCACTTCTTTCTGTTCAGGTGAGATATACACTTCTTTGTATTCAAGCATGCAAAGTGTGCACACTACTGTGTGTTCAATTGTAATAAATATTTCTTTGTATTCAAGTGTTCAATGTTTGTGATCTCCTTTCTGCTCAGATATGTATGATGTGTGCATTTATATTTGCTTGAGTGAATAATGCTTAAGTGCTTATTCCTTATAGTATCCACCTGTATTATTAGGAAGATATGTGTATGTGTGTGTCCATGCGTGCGTGCATGTCTGTATACCCATGCCTGTATGCGTGTATATGTGTAGTTGTGTGCGTGGCCTTGTGTGTTTAATAAATGTACGGTGTTGGAGAGATTGTTTTGTTTAAATTTAGATCAGTCATACAGGTACATTTAAACTAGGCAAGTAGGGTCCAGAGTATGTGACTTCCGCTGACGCATATAGAGTGCAATGTCTCTCTTCATACCAAAGGTATTTAGTGACTGATGCCACAGATTACACTTTAAAGGAGCATTTGTGAGAGAAGACAAAAAAGAGAATGAAATAAGTTATTATCTCTTTCAGTAGACAACATAATAGGCAAGAAAATATTATGTCTAACAATACTGAAAAGATATTTAAAAGAGATTACCCATGAAGAAGAAAAAATATCAAACGTTCTTAAATGAATGCAATTAAACATTTTTAAGTTAGAAAGTAATGAAACATATCGTTGTCATTTATTTTATTATTTTTTAAACTGAAATAAACATATATTAGGAAAACTGGTTGACTTGAACTTTTGGAAATATATTATTAATTTTTAAACTCAAATAAACATATTTCACGAAAACTGGTTGTCTTTAGCTGCTGGAAATATATTTATTAATTTTTAAACTCAAATAAACATATTTCAGGAATGCTGGTTGTCTTGAACTGGTGGAAATATATTATAAATTTTAAAACTCAAATAAGCATATTTCAGGGGAAATGGTTGTCTTCAACTGTTGGAAATATTTTGCTTTGTCTTTTCAAAGTAGATATAATGTTTCATAGAACCGAAATAGGTGAAATATTTTGATAAAATGCATTTCACTTCTGTACTAATTCATTAAATTTACTGACCATATTTTATTTTTAAAAAAGTAATATGCATGTTCGAAATAACTTCTCACCTGGATCGTGTCTGTGGACATAATTATGACACAGTGTAAAAATATTTTTTTTTAAAATTGTTCTCACAAACTCCATCTTGCCCTCAATCCCGAAACAAAGTAACATTTTGTCAAAGATTTTACAGCAATTCAAATGTATGAAAGTTATATTATTCATCATCTTCGTAATTATTATCGGGTTAATGCATTGCCAAGAAAAATGTACTTACAGTTGTAATTTTTATAACTTTGATATTGCAAGTAACTAAACTTTTATTGCACTATTATTTCGGTCAATAGCCTTACGAATGCATCAGTTTCAGTGTTTATTCACTGGTTTGTTGAAGTGGTTTTTCAGCAGTTGGGAGATCTTTTAAATTCGTTTGATCATTAGTTCTCGTCATTGGTTCTTTTATCTGGTCATTAGTTCGTTTGGGTTCTTTGGTACTTCGTTTGGGTCGTTTGGTTTCGTTTGGTTCGTTTGAGTAAAAAGACGTGCCTGTATGAAAAGGGTGCCCTGCCTCTTTGAAAAGAACTGTATTTCTCGAAAATTAGATATTAGCCTTCTGCTCTAGCGCCACAGCTTAGCGGGAGGACACATTTGAAGAACACACTTTCTATCATTGGAAACATTTTTCACTGTACTAATGACCGTTTGTGTCATGCTAATGACCGTTTGTGTCATGCTAATGAACTAAAAGGTGTAGTGCAAATACTCAAAATTGTACAAATATCATTCTAGTAAAATAAAATACATTTTGGCACAATTTAAAGTGAAACAAAACACACATTTTAATTCTTCAAGCATCTTTACACCTCATGAAATATAATTATAATAATTCTTTTATGCAATTGTTTTCTTTTGCACAATGCAAATTGTGTGATACGTCATGCTTTACTGAAATATGCATTTAAATAAATAAATAAATAAGTATAAAATAAAATCCTGTATAATGAAAAGTTTATACCAAGTAATTCTCTGCGTTCAGCATCGAATGAGATAAGTTTTATTTTTTCTACTGTATTGTATAAGAGTTTATTTTATCTGCTGCATCGTATAGGTTAAATGATTATTAATTTTTCCTGCTGTATCTTACGAGTTAAGATTTTATTTTTCCCGCTGTGTCGTATGCGTTGAGCGTTTATTATTGTATAAGTGATTATTTTTCCTGCTGTATCAAATAAGGTAAGTGTATACTATTGTATGGGTTAAGTATTTATGTTTCCTGCTGTATCAAATGAGGTAAGTGTATACTATTGTATGGGTTAAGTGTTTATTTTTCCTGCTGTATCATATGAGGTAAGTGTATACTATTGTATGGGTTAAGTATTTATGTTTCCTGCTATATCTCATGAGTTGTTTATTTTTCCTGCGGTGTCGTATGAGTTCAGTGTTTATTATTGTAAGAGTTAAGTGTTTATTATTATAAGAGTTAAGTGTTTATTATTGTAAGAGTTAAGTGTTTATTATTATAAGAGTTAAGTGTTTATTATTATAAGAGTTAAGTGTTTATTATTTTACGAGTTAAGTGTTTATTTTTCTTGCTATATCTCATGAGTTGTTTATTTTTCCTGCGGTGTCGTATGAGTTCAGTGTTTATTATTGTAAGAGTTAAGTGTTTATTATTGTAAGAGTTAAGTGTTTATTATTGTATAAGTGTTTATTATTGTATAAGCGTTTATTATTGTATGAGTTAAGTGTTTATTATTTTACGAGTTAAGTGTTTATTTTTCCTGTTGTATCTTATGAGTTAGGCCTAAGTGTTATTTAAGTCACAAGAAAAGAAGGAAAAGGTAGCTTTATCGTACGAGTGATGTATTTATTTTTCCCTGCTTTATCGTACGAGTGATGTATTTATTTTTCCCTGCTTTATCGTACGAGTGATGTATTTATTTTCCCCTGCTTTGTCGTACGAGTGATGTATTTATTTTTCCCTGCTTTATCGTACGAGTGATGTATTTATTTTTCCCTGCTGTATCGTCTGAGTTCAGTGTTTACATTTCCTAAGTGTATCATACGAATGGAGTGTTTAGTTCCTTACCTAAATGGTTTTTGATTTTCCTAGCTGTATCATATAACTTAAACTATTTGTTTTTTCCTAGCTGTTTGCTTTTGGTTTCATACATAAGGCCACATCAGAATCATGGCGCATCTATATTTTTGTTTACTGTTTATTTTAGATTTGTACTGTGTGAATGTGTATGCGCGAGCACATGAAGACTGAGCGATTTATCTTTAAAAAGTAACTGGCCAGTTGATAAAGAGGTCAAGGGGATTTCAAAACTAGCCAGTTTCTTTTGAAACTTTAAATTGAATTCTTTTTTTCCAAATATGAAAATAAGGAGTATGATTAAACCACACTTTTCAAGTTATATAAACAAGAAGTTAATTTTGCGATTAGTAAACCTTGTTGTCTATTTGTTTTAGCTGCAGCGCCCTATGGCTTAGCTGTGGATTCCAAATCAAGCCTTCTCTTCTATACGGACGCAGGAAATGATCACATTGCTATGATTTCGACCAGAGGCTTGACATCGAATTTTTACCATAAGATTCTTGTCAATTCTAGCTTAGATTCACCACAGGCTATTGTACTGGATGTAATGAATGGGTAACCCTTGATCATTGCATATCTATCTATCTATCTATCTACCTATCTGTCTGTCTGTCTATCTATCTGATTGCCTGATTGACTATGTTATATTTTATAGCTCACGTGTATAAATCAGACTAATGCATTTTATTACAGGAATGTAAGTTTGAGAATGCTTGAGGAGACATATGGGAGGGCAGAACATTTTAGACCTGAATCTTATGCCTGTCCCTTGATTTGACGTTTCCAGGGATGAGCGAGCCTTATTTTATGTTATAGGCCTCAGTCTGCAGTGAACTACTGCAGTCTATGTGAGCTCCATTCCTATTTGTGTGTTGGACACTATTTGTTACACTCACAGGCAACAGGGCTGCTGGAAATTGGTTATGTGGGTCTCCATTCCAGAACCATACAGCAGAAGTTAAGTCCAGCTTTGGTCTGGAATGATTGCTTACATAATTCTTGGAACATTTTGGGTAGCGTGCCTAGAGGCAAACGTTAGACCCATTATCCAATGCAGGCAAAGTGAGCACGTGACATTGTTAGAAAAATCAGAGACCGCTTACGTCATATAAAGGTCATATAATATTAACAATTGCTCTTTTCACATCCTACTCTGATTCGGGGATCAGAAATAACTCACAAGTTGATTATTGATTAAATCTCAAATGATTTCAAAGCAGACTCTAGTAAGACATCAATGAATCAGCAGAACATACTATCTGGATGTCAGTTTCTGGCTGGAACAGAATACACTAAAGACACAACGAAGTGGCAAAACACATACATATAAACAGAACTATGGAGTGAAAACTACGGAAAGAACATGGAAACACTAGCCAGACGTAGTCAAAGGGAGACATCATGATATAAGTTCACAGTACAATTTTGTTTTCCCGAATACTAAAGTTCACAGTACAGTTTGTTTTCCCGAAATACTAAAGTCAGCTCCATTTGTATTTTAAAACTATTAAAGTTCACACCAGATTGTTTTCTTCAAACTGACTCACAGAACAAAAATATTTACTAATAGGAACAGGAAATGGAAATTTCATTATAGAGACTGAGAGATGTTGAAAAATGAAAATGTTGCCAGATAAAATTTAAAGAAGTCTTTCAATCTTCAACAATGCATAATCACCTTTGCTGGTGCTCCTCATAATGAATCAGCAAAACGCCCTGTCATCACCAGAGGGTACAGCTTTATGAAAAGCCAGTCAATCTTGTCCAGAGAAGAACACATTCTCCTAGTAATCATCAAAACGCCCTGTCATCACCAGAGAGTACAGCTTTATGAAAAGCCAGTCAATCTTGTCCAGAGAAGAATACATTCTCCTAGTAATCATCAAAACGCCCTGTCAGCACCAGAGAGTGAAGCTTCACAAAAAGCCAGTCAATCTTGTCCAGAGAAGAAAACATTCTCCTGGTAATCAGGAATAATGCACTTTCGACTTCTTGCTAAATTTGAATCGTGGACGAGATGAGGTGCGTGGAAGAAAACCCCATGTGGATAGAGAAGATCAAGAAAAATAATTTTGCATGACTGCTGAAAAAAATGTGGCACGTGTGAATATTTCCATAGACATACCTTTTTCAGACACTCTCGCCTAAATATCGTACCTGTGAAAACAAATTCATTGCTTCTCACTGGCTCAATCAGGATGAACCACATTAGAAAATATAATTAAAAATTCGTCTAAGTACGAATTTATCTCTCATTTACCTGTTTCAAAGAATGCTCTTTTATACACCTTTGATCTTTATCTCGAATGCCTTTGGAAAGGATGGAACCCCTCGGTGCCAGGCAATAAACTTGCCTATACATATATGTAGCGATCTACTTTCACTGTTTCCTTTGATACAGTTTTCATTGCGTTCAGTCTAAATTTAGGAACACATTTTTCATTACAAGATAGATTCGTTTATAATAACAACATTTAAAATTCCTCACTTAGAGACTAGGTCAATATATAGGTTTGTAGGTGAGATGCGTTCATCATTCACCACAGGTTTTCCTTAGAAATTTGGACTAATTTGAGTGTGTACAGGTGCGTGTCAAATGTAATGAATGACCATAATCAAAACGTGCCTACCTATGTATCATATCTTAGTGCTTTAGAAATTCTACCCATTCCAGCTACACATGGTATGTTTGACTCACATGGTATGTTTGACTATGTAACTGTATTAGCACAAATGGACAGTGTCCCAAGACACAGTGCTTAATAAACATACATGTTTTCACATTTCTACGCTAGAAAAATGGAAAATAAAACAAGACTACACGTAAAATAACATTAAATGTAATTTATTAATAAAAACAATTAATATAGAAATAATTATGTCAATTGCAACTTCATAGTGTAATATATATATACATACATATTGATCATCAAAACTGTTAATGATATTCAAAATAACAAACGTTCATAGACAGTATATTTGTAATTTTTAGAAATCACACCTGGAATTGCAAATATAATTTTTACTTTGTGTATTGTAATTATGCAAAATGTTAACGTTTTATGACACATTTACGGTAATCAATTGTGCAATCCAAGTGCGGGCTCACAAATACCAAATTAATATTTAAACATGATAAAATTTTCTGATACAGATTCATGTACTGGACTGATGTGGGAAAAGACAAGAAAATTGAGCGAGCTAATTATGACGGCAGTGAGCGAATTACTCTTGTCAACACTTCTATGAGTTATCCCAATGCTTTGGCTTTAGATAATGACAGTAAGTTCTAATAATTTTAATTAGAGAGAGAGAGAGAATAAAAGACAGATAAGTGGTCAGGAGAGAAAGAAGTGGTGGAAGAGATTACTGAATATTTTATACATTTTAATTAAGCTGTGTATTCTTGTGAACAATATTATAATTTTCTTTTTGTATTCTTTATTTAGGTAACGTTATGCCATTATGTTCTGCATATGTAAATATCTGTCAGGATTTAGGTAGAGGGTAATTATCGTCATTCCAAGAAAGCATTATTTATTGCATATGTAAATATCTGTCAGGATTTAGGTACAGGGTAATTATCGTCATTCCAAGAAAGCATTATTTATTGCATATGTAAATATCTGTCAGGATTTAGGTACAGGGTAATTATCGTCATTCCAAGAAAGCATTATTTATTGCATAGGTAATATCTATCAGGATTCACGTTTTATGTTGTCTTCACGCCAGAAAATCATTTTGCACATATATAAATAGTTAGTAGGCTTTAGATTAATATTCATACTGTCTTCACGCCAGAAAATCATTTTGCACATATATAAATAGCTAGTAGGCTTTAGATTAATATTCATACTGTCTTCAAGCCAGAAAATCATTTTGCACATATATAAATAGCTAGTAGGCTTTAGATTAATATTCATACCGTCTTCACGCCAGAAAATCATTTTGCACATATATAAATAGCTAGTAGGCTTTAGATTAATATTCGTACTGTCTTCACGCCAGAAAATCATTTTGCATATACATAAATAGCTAGTAGGCTTTAGATTAATATTCATACTGTCTTCACGCCAGAAAATCATTTTGCATATATATAAATAGCTAGTAGGCTTTAGATTAATATTCGTACTTTCTTCACGCCAGAAAATCTTCTGTACTGGGTGGACTCTGTACGATTGGAAGTATCCGTTTTAGACTTGAACAGCTGGCAGCGAAAAGTGATTTTTCAGACTGTGAATAGATTCTTCTATGGCCTGGCACTCCACAAGACCCAGCTCTACATCACTGACTGGGACATAATTGGGTACGCCCTTACATAAAGTGCATTTTTGTCACAATAATCATTTACATCATTAGACACATGCTTATAA